>JAWPHD010007281.1:0-131337 GCA_037043455.1 Cyrtodaria siliqua
TATTGCATTTATCACCTGTTTCGAACCTATTGCATTAAAGACCTATTTCGAGCCTATTACATTTAGGACCCTCTGTACAAGTTAGTCACACACCTGAAAAGGAAATAGCACACCAATGAATCTACAACACCTACTGCTTTACAAATTAGATATAAGAAACATTCAACCACAGCTCTTACAACATACTGACACACTCAATCTGTCTAACAAAGTCGCGAAAACTGTTGCTGTTCCTAGTCAAAGTGGACATTTGTCAAAACACACACAGGTTAGGCGCAGATTATACGGACAAAGCTCAACAGGTCGGGCGAAGTTCGACTATAGGTTACACGTATGTAAACGAATAGTCGAACATTTTAATGGCGGCAGTAACCGAAAAAAGTCCAAAACCCCCGCAAAGTAAACGTTCACGAAAGTCGTGAAAACAATACAGACGAGCAAGGCTCGACAAACGAGCCACTGAACTTCGCGCAAAAGCGCGAAGCCCCGAAATTAAAAAAGCAAGACAGTTACATTACCCCAAAGGTGCGCGCAGCGAAGTTCCAAGTTATTCATCTTTACGACATTATGTCGGCCATTTTGATAGACACCTCGTTCTTCATGTCCGGAGTTTACCTCGTCCGACCTGCTTCAGATTGTTTTAGTATCCGTTTTGTACTATTTGCAAGTAAAAGTTAGGCAAATGTATGATACGGTCTGGCAATGGAGAAGGGATGGGGTATTTTCAGATGCATTTGTGACATTCTACTTATATTTACCTTAAAATATGTCTTAATGTATTCTAACATAAAACATATATACGTAGGACAATCCACCGTATTGATCTTTGCGCGAAGCGAAGCCACGATTAAGCAATCATATTTTAGTAAATTTCGCGAAGCGAAGCCCACAGCCAAGAATGTAGACAAATTCAAAAGTGAATTAGGCAAGATCTGGGGATCTCAAAGATTTGACACGAAAGATATCTATTGAACCAACCGCAGATATTTATCTTTCTATCTATATTGTTGTACAGCTAAATTAAGGCCTTAAATATATAGCTGTCTCTATTATAAGGGTGATAACTAACTTTAATTTTTAAATTTGATTACACCATAATCTTAATTACTATTGTCGGATTAATTAGATTTTATTCTCAAAAGAGGTGTCGGCGGCGTTTTAAAGGAGTCGGTCGGGTCACAGTAAACACAGGTATTATCTTATTTGTCCCCTGCCAGTCCGGACCGGAGGGACTTAAGGTTTCCCCCCTACCCCCACCCCACCCCCCACCCACAGTAAACACAGGTATTATCTTATTTGTCCCCTGTCAGTCCGGACCGGAAGGACTTAAAGTTTACCCCCTACCCCCCCCCCCCCCCCCCCTCCCAATGGCCCCGTCTGTCCCTCTGTCCGTCTGTCATTTTTTTGTCCGAACTGTAACTTTGTCATGCATTGTGGGGGATTTACAAACAACTTGTCACAAATGTTCACCATAATGAGACGGCGTGTCGCGCGCAAGTCCCAGGTCCGTACCTCAATGGTCAAGGTCACACTTGGAGGTTTACGGTCAGAAATAGGCTTGTCCGCGCTGTAACTTTGTCATGCATCGTGGGATTTTAAAAAATAACTGGCACAATTGTTCACCATAATGTGACGGCGTGTCGCGCGCAGGACCCAGGTCTGTAGCTTAAATGTCAAGGTCACAGTTGGAGGTTAAAAGGTCAGAAATAGGCTTCTCCGGGCTTTAACTTTGTCATGATCTTGTGATTTTTAAACATCTTGTCACAAATGTTCACCATAATGAGACGGCGTGTCGCGCGCAAGACGCAGATCCGTAGCTCAAAGGTCACGGTCACAGTTGGAGGATAAAAGGTCAGAAATAGGTTTCTCCGGGCTTTAACTTTGTCTTGCATCGTGGGATTTTTAAACAACTTGGCAAAAATGTTCACCATTATGAGACGGCGTGTCGCGCGCAAGACCCAGGTCCGTAGCCCAAGAATCAAGGTCACTATTGGAGGTTAAAGGTCAGAAATAGGCTTGTCCGTGCTGTAACTTTGTCATGCATCGTGGGATTTGAAATAACTCGCCACAAATGTTCACCATAATGTCAACAGCTAGCAAATATAGGTCAACAGTATGGACTTCACCAACTTGTACATGAACTTGGCTCAGTACTAGCCCTTGTGTGTATCAACCATCCAGGCAGTGCATGTACACTTATCAACACACCTGTCTGCTATTCGGACCACAATGCAATAACTGTACATTTGAATTTCAGTACATAAAATAATACAACGGTAAACCTATTATCCGTTTTGTTGTATATTCTCATCCGCTTTACTGTTAAATCATTTCTTTTTGTACAGAAGAATTTTGAAATAACTTGACACTAATGTTCACCATAATGAGACGACGTGTCGAGCACACGACCCGGTAGGAGACTATGGCCGTCCCTCGGACTGCTTCTTGTTTTTCTATGTTTTGGGGAAATTTGGGAATTTGGGAATTACAGAGCAATTTTTCTTAAAAGTGGGAAATAAAACAATAAAAAATTCATTTCATAATAGTATCTTTCATACTGGTTACAGTAAAACATGATCAACAACTGCATTTATAAACAATTCATACTCAATACTTGTCAAATTTTAGATTTTTTTCTGTATATTTTTCTTTTCCTTCTTTCAGTTGGGAATTTTTGTCTTAAAATTGAAAAAAAATATATATGTTTTGGCATTGGGAATTTGGCCCAATATCGCTTATAAAAACAGACAAAAAACACTGTCTAAGTATTTTAAATGACAATCTATTTAGAAAAGTTCCAATACTGTAGACAATCTCAATGAATCATTATATAGAAACATGTGCAGATCCATGTTTTAAATCATGGAGTGAGTGAAATCATGCAGCAACATGGCATTTTGTTAATACTCTTGCATTTATAGAATACCAGATTGATTTATTATTAATTCTTTTTGTGGGGAGAGCGGGTAGGGGATGGTGGAGGGAGTATGGGGAGACGTAATCATCATTTTCATTAACGTTATTTCTGATTATATATAGATTATTTTTCCCCCATTAACTCCTATTTATTTTCGTACGGTACATCCATGTATATACTCTATATGTGTGGCGATTCTTCCAAATATGGCGCGAATACACCTGGCGCGATAACGTAGTGGAGCGATTCTTCCAACATCCGAGCGGGGTGGGGATGGTGGAGGTAGTATGGGAGACTTCTACTTCTATGTGGTTATTTAGCAACATCCGCTGAGCAGACATCTATCACCAAGGTGCAGGTTGAGTGTATGTTCAACATCGGAAGTCTTCGCCGGTGATTTAAAATATAACTTGTATTTACACTATACATAAGATTCAAGGACGACTTAGAAGTTACCACAATAGTGGACTGCTACTTTGAAAACATCCACTGATGGTACGGCGACCACTGACGTGGGGCCTGCAGACTATCGTCTGCTTAACTTGAATCCACCTTTAAGTAAATGTATACATACAATTTGAATATCAAGAATATATTCGTTTGGCATTAACACCCATCAAAATACTTAGGACGTTTTTACTATGTTTAATGAATGAGACTCATAGGTAGTATATTATAACACAGTGCTGCATTTATTCTTGTTGGCAACATGAATTATACAACCTATAAATCAATACCAATATACCCACCATCCATTGATAAGTTCCAGTATTTCAATCTGTTTGTTGACATTTTAAAAAGAAACACAAAATTCACAGATTTTCCACAAAGCCTCAGTTTCGCATTTCAACCCTATACAATTCTATGGGAATATGTCAGGGTGTCAGGGAAGCTTGTCAAATTATTTCTTAAACTCCATTCTCACCAGTCATAACAGAAATAAAGCAAAGAAAAATGTTTTCAAGAAGAGATAAGCATTCAATATTCACATTTACCCCTTATTTCAAAATTTCACCGGGGCCAATTCGAAACTGATGCTAAAACTGTTATCTGCTACCATTATTTAGGCCATACTACACCAATTCATTTTCCATAGACGCACATTAAAGCTCTAAGCTCTGTACTGAGTTCCCTTATATAAGGTATGAAACCACTAATTATTTTCCCCATAGACACCAATGTTAAAGTGTCACATATTAATGATTTGCTGCAAATTCATCTCAAGTATGGATAATGCAGCAGTGTAATGTTCATATAGAAAACTAATTTTCCACTTGAAAAATCATCAGAAAAGGTGGGCTCACAAGACAATGAAGTTCTTGTTTGTTTACTAAACAGGTCAACGGTACCATTGCTGTTTCCATTGATTGACTATTTTCATTGCTCACAAAGAGTAAGCATAGAGTCGAAACTTCGAAAATGCTCATCAGTGATCCAGTAAAACCTATTAATACGCTTCTAATACATACAACCAAAAAATCGAATAGAAATGGGCAGTTTTTTCCTACGTATAATGCCCATTTCCATCAAAAAAAGAGGGATTACTTTTTATTATAGGAACTACATTCGACTACACCTCGGAGGTTTACATGTAATAAGTGGTGGTAAGCCTATAAGAAGCTATAGTTTTGCTTACTTGTTTTGAAAGACCTAGCCTCGTTTTATCAAAGAAACATACACAAACCATACTTTGAGAATGTTTTGAAAAAGCTGTTTGGGTCGGATGTTGCTGACCCACCTACTTGCATGTAGAAACATGAGGAAAATGTAAAATATACTTTTTTTTGATTATGCGACAAATCATGAATACATTGCACAAATGTATGATTTAACCTTAATAAGTACTCTTCTTTGAATTTCAATTTTTTAGCATGTTTTATTTTTGGTTTGTTGACAACCAATCAAAATTAAGAGATTCTGTGCAATAGCTCCGAATTGCAATAACTTTTTCCCAGCCCGCTGATTGGTTGGTAATTGGTGTAGTCTGATCTAAATAAACATTCAAACCTGACTGAAGTTTGTATTTTTCTAGCTAAATTCATTCTGAGAAAAATGGTGTCTTTCAGTTTTAGAAAAAGTCATTTTCTACAAAATATGATTGCTTAAAAGAGCTTCGGCTGAAGTCTGTTTCATGCGATTTATAAGCGTAAATCCAGAATTTACAATAAGCTCATTACACAAGATTGCCTGCAACTGTACTATTTATTGTAAAGTTTTTATTAGATAATGTTTGTACCATCTTTACGGGTCATTTTCATGCAACCATGCAGCCAATAAGCAATGTTTACAGTACAGATCAATGAACATTCATTAAAATGAAGGGGTTGGAGTAGAAAAAAACTTTTAAGAAGCATAGAAAATGGTGTTTATGCAGTGTATAGATTATTTTTGGATAGAATAATTATAGATGTTTAAGTTGCAATCCTAATAAAGCTAAAAGTTTCATAGTCAATATACTAGTAATACATATAAGCTAATATTCGTCGATGTTTTTTTTGTTTTGTTGTTTTGTTTTTTGTGGGTTTTGTTTTGTTGTTGTTGTTTGTTTGTGTGTAGATGTTGTTGTTGTTGTTTTTTTTGGCGGTGGTTGGGGGGTTGTTGTTGTTATTGTTGTTGGTTCTGTTGTTGTTCTTCTTTTTAAAGGGGCACATGGCGTTCTTTTTTAAAAAGTCGCGATATGCCATTAGTGTGATTGATTTGACGATTATATGCAAGCAGGTTTGAAGTCAACGTCATGCTATTGAGAATGTATCCCGGCCATTGTCTAAAATGTACCTTTTGTCATCATATGCAGACAAACTGTTTTTATTAATTTCATAGCTGCCCAGCTTATGTTTGTTAGATTTGATAACTTTCATTTGATGATGAGCTTCTGTTGCCGTAAATAAATATTTTTGTAGTTATCATGTGTTATTTGTTTTTTGACAACACATTTTTTAACACCTTTGCATTTTTTTGTCCCAGTATTGTCAGCCAAAATGTATGAGTATGTCTTGCTCCTCAATCCAACAATCTCTACGATCACCGCAACACAGGCCTCGTCTTTCATCTTGCCAATAACCTTTTTGTTATCGCTGAAGTAAAACTCGCTTTTTGGATTATAATCACTGTTATCAAAAGGTTCTTTGTCTTTGTAAAGATAAGCATACACATCTTTTGTTCTAATTTCATAACACAGAGAATCAGTGTCAGTAAACAATAACTTAACTTTTTCATTGTATTTGTTTTTAGCATAATTGTAGTGGAAATCATACATCAAGTATTTTGACAAGTCCAAAATACACATACCAACATAACAAGGGCGATTTAAGACAAGTCTTTCTTTTACCCTATTGATGGCAAACAAGTTTTCATGAAACATCTTGCAAGAAATAAACGATGGTCTTGCCGCATATTTCAAAAGAAATTCCTCGTATGCGTCAGCTTAACATTAACTCTTTTTCTCAGGTTTTCCATCGTGTTGCCAAAAAAAGAATTATTCATCAGCTTGGAGACATATTTTTCGAAAGATTTTTTTCCTGCTGTCCTTTTTGTAATTTTGAAGTCGATATACACTTTCAACCATTGAGACTCATCAAACTGGAATATCCTGTGTATCTTTTTCACTTTCAGTCCCAAACTTTCATACAACTTTAAATTTCTATAAGGTGTAACATATCTTTCCTTATCCTTCAATGTAGTTACAAGTTTGTTAGCTTTACTAGTTCCCAATTCAAACTTACTCTTCAAGTTCTTGCAGTAGTCCGACAACCACTCATCTTTTATATTTAAACTTTCCGGAGCGAGAAGATAATCATTATGCAAGTCATGTAACTCTTTTGGATATTCAAGATCACACTCAAAATTATAGTTTGATTTCCCTTCCTCAAATTTATCGACCCATTTAAAATTACCAGTTGGTTAAGGTTGACACATCGCCCACTCGTACAAGTTGTTAGCATCAAGATGCTCTGTTTACTACTATCATAGTTTTTCATATACTTATTATTAGCTTTCGAATTTCTAGTCGCAAAATAACTCACACCACCTCTCATTCGTTTTTCTACCAACAGATATTGATCAATATCAATAATCAAGTCAAGTTTAATCCCAGTCATTTTCAAACAGGCATCCCAAGATAAACCGGGACTACTGAAGTAATGACAAGGATCTAATTTGTAATAATCAAAGCACATTTTTCTGAAGTTCTCAAAAACATCAGCTAGCAGCAAAACATCGCTTTTCAAATACAGATCATGATATTCCCCCATGTTTTTGATCATGAACGTCTTCCATATGTTTTTAGCATGCTCATAATCTTCATCTGAGATATTTGCATCATTTAACTGAGAGTAGAAGCTTTTCTTTTCAGGCAATTGTTTTTCCTTGAAGCATTCAAAGCTATCCATATAATCATACGGGTAATCTCCTTTTCTCTTCAACAGTTCTAACTTTTCATCAGAGTATTCTTGAGAGATATATTTAAACAACGGTATGTTTTTCACCAAATTATCAAGTGACTGTGACATAAACTGGAAACTGTCTATAAACACAAAATTTGACCCCAACATAAAATCCATATACCTTTCCATGTTATTTGGTATAACATTTATCGTTTTTGTAAACTTTCCGATGTGCTGCATTATAAAGTGAGCGTCATAGCCTCTCAAGTTATGAAACACAACAGGTATCTTTTTAGTCAACTTGAAACTGAGATTGCATGCATCATGAGCACTTTCTCTAAACTTTCCAGTTATGTGTCAATGATCTCTAACTGCTCTATCACACGTCATATATCGCTCATCGCAAATATGACATTTCTCAGCCGCCCTAAATTCTTTTCTTCTGCTGCTGTCATCTTCAAATCTTTTTTAAAACAAACTGTTACTTTGAAAATGACTTTATCTAAGACATTTAAAATCAACGATGTAGAGCCCACAACTACATATAAAACAGCTTACTTCGCGTCCCGGGCAAGAATAATCTTAAATGAAAATATATCAAGTATGCTTTAGATACAACAACTAATGAAATAATTGACAGAATTGGAAACTGGCTCTTGAATGGAAGTGGATGGGTAATTGAATCAGTGGATATGCATTATGTAAACAGGATTAAATATAAGCCTTTGAGGGGTAGCTCTTATTTGAAGTTACCAAAAGAACTTTCTAACTCTATGAAAAGTCTAATAAATATAAAAAATAAAAAAGATGATGAATGCTTCAGATGGTGCCATTTAGCATATAAATTTCCTGCTGCAAAAAATCCCTAAAGAATAACAAATTACAAAAAGCATAATGGTGATCTTGATAACAGTGGAATTACATTTCCTATAACAAAACAGGAAATCCCAAATATAGAAAAACAAAATAATATATGTTTTAATATATATGGATATGAAAAAAGTGGGGTGTATCCTCTTACATATCAAAGAACAAAGTTGAAGAAGAATGTGATTTGCTTTTGATTGCCGAAGAAGAAAAAAACCATTATGTGTGGATAAAGGATTTTAACCGGTTGATGTTTAATCAAACATTACATGAAGGGAAAAAATGGTTCTGCAAAACATGCTTGCAGTGCTTTACATTAGAAAAAGTATTGGAACAACATAAACAGAATTGTCTTTCTCTGAATGGCAAGCAAGCAATAAAAATGCCTTTTGCGAGTGAAAAGGTTTTCTTTAAAAACTATTATAGGCAATTAATGGTTCCATTTGTTATATATGCTGAATTTGAAGCAATAACAGAAAAAATCTCTTCAGCTGCAAATAATCCAAAAAACTCGTATACAAATGCATATCAGCAACATACTGATTGTAGTTACGGATACAAGGTTGTCTGCTGCTATGATGGCAAATATTCCAAACCGGTTGTAACATACAGAGGACCAAATGCTGTTTATAAGTCTTTAAAACAAATGATAGAGGAAGAAAAATATTGTAAAAAACTGCGAATGCATGTTAAATAACACATACTTTAAATCCTTTAGTTCTTTGTAATTCCGCCTTGAGGAATTCTGTAACTGTTTTTCGCGTCAGGCAAAGCTGAGCGAGTGGACTTAATCTATCCACAATACCCACAGAGAAAACCTTACTATAGTGTTTCGGGGATCTTTCGATTTCTTTTACACTCATTATATAATATATATAATACAGAAATCTTTAAGCCATAATTAATTAATTAATTAATTTAACCAGCATAAAAAATAATATCTATTCCCTCTTTCAATAACTTACCGTAGTAATCAATAAAACAATCAATTGTTATGGGACCGTTAGTCGCTCGTGTGATCATTTTATCACGCGATCTGTTTAATCTTTTGATATCATGTTTTCTTATTTTCCACGGAAGTTTCATCTTTTGAGAGTCAGTTATAATCTTTTCAGTCAAATCCTTGACGTTTGCAAAAATTAATAGTTCTCTGTAAATTTTATTTGTACCCTCAAAATCAACTAACAAAGCCTGCTTCTCACAATCTTTTATGAGACTTTCTGTATCATCTGTGTATACCATATAATATTCTACTATTCTTATTATTTTAAGCCCTAATTAAATAAATAATAATAATAGTATATTATATGATGAACTGCATATATTGTAAGAGATTATTGGGTGTTTTTGATTCTTCTGAATTTTGTATGGATTGCTTTTTGTTTTACATAGTCGACAAAAAGACGCACTGTAAAGATTGTGTTAGGTACAAACTTTGCTTAATTGCACGTATGCATTTGCAAATTGTAATAGTACTTGCAGTGTTTTAAACGGAGAACGTATTTGTTTCGAATGTGGGACTCACAATGGATATGATCTTGTTGCAGATTATCGGGGAGTTCGCAAGAAGTGTGTTTATCATAGAAGATATAATTTAGAAAAACTTTTAGAAGGGTACACTTTATCTCCAATAGATAAGCAGAGATGCGATGATTTGTTTTACAAGACTGTAACATTTTTAGATAAGATAGGAGGTCGGAAAAGAGTAATTAAATTTAATTACATTTTCCAGAAGATATTCGAGCTATTAGAAATAAAAAAGAAACAAAGTCAATTTAGACAAAAGCCACTAGAGACAAGTACGATACTATATGGAAACAGGTTGAAAAAGAACTAGCAATCATTTAGCTTTGACGGATGCTTAGCAACCATTTAACTTATACCTCTCAATATATCTTTCCAGGTGTTCAGTAAAACTATCATTTTGCTGCAGATGGAGTATTTAAGAAAAGCATGATGAGATTATCTCCCCATCTGGCATATTAGATGTTTGTACATATGAAAGAAGTTGTTTGAAACTCCTATGATATGATTTTAATAGAACCCTTTTCTCTGCTATTTTAGTTGTGTTCATCAAAACCGCAATTATTGGGGGAATTGCTCCAACAATAGCTATGAAAACAGGAACTGCGGGGATTAATACCAATACGGCAGTACAACCAATTATCCCACTTGTGATTTGTAACCCCGTGTTAATTCTACCGCATAATTTATAACTAAGTCTATATGCTGCCGCTTTTCGAGTCAAGTAACTAATTAATTCCTCCTTGCTTTTAATTTCTTTCATTATAATAATAATTAAATTAATTAAAATATTTAGAAAACAATTGCTCGTATTCTTCAGCTGATATATTACCATTTTTTAATAGCTCATCGATTATTCGTCAACTGTGGACTATTATTTCCCGATTTGATACTTCCACATACTAACTCCAGATCATTTACCAAACCATCAGGACTATTGTAATAACCCGCGCAACCTCCTAAAACCTTTTTGTACTTTGAAGAACATTTACGAATTGGTAAATCAGATAATTCTGTCAGTTTCTTGAATGCATTTTGAGATAGCTTCGAGTATGCCTTTCCATTGTTGTAACGCTTTGTCACCAAGTCTATAAAAGCACCATCTACTTTCCAATCTAGCACAACTGACCCTCCTTGTCTAGCAATTATGTTGTGATGACCAACAAGATTAGGTATATCAATTTGAAGCATATCATAGTGACCATCTTTGTTTATTTTGTATGAATTTCTTTTCTGCTGCATACCTTCGCCGGAAGTCTTTTTTGTAGTATATTTGCCTGTCCGAACTCGTTCTGGTAACGTCTCTTTGTAAAATTATATAGCTTTTATATCATTAGCCAGCTTAGTATATTCCGATATATATCCCTCTTGATTATCACTAGCAGTCTCCAATCGTTTCTTTAAGTTTTTTTTATAGTTCTTGGATCTGTCGCCTTTTTTAGCTTTTCTTCAAGTTTTTCTGGATTGAGGCCACGTATTTTTTTATCAGACCTGCTGAATCACGAGTCAGCTGATCTTGTATATTCCCAGCCTTTTTGACATGTTTGTTATAATCAGCACTTCCATCGATAATACCTAGTATTTTAGATGGGACTAGCAAACCATACTCATCAAGTACTTCTATATCCATGCCGGCATCCAAGTCAATATCATACATCGGTTTGGGCCTCGCAGCAGGTTTTTCTTCCGATTTTTCTTCTTCCTCTTCTTCCTCAGGCTTGATTGAAGTACGTTTTTCTTTGTTTTTTTCATATAATTCTTCCATAAGTCCGACAGGTTTTGATCTAAGCACTTTTCTGGAGTTTTTCTTAATTTTGGCCCAGACTTTATTACCCTCTTTAGTTCCTCCGCGAAATCAGCCCTCAGTTCTTGGTCTTTAGGATCTACGGTTTGCTTGATAGCCGGTTTTTTATATCTAGAAACGAGTGGTGGTGGTGGTGGCGGTGGCGGTGCTATGGCTCCACCCAAAGGCGGGGCAGCTAATTGCGGGCGTAGCGCCTCCGGAAGTATAGCCAACTGTTGGCGTATTTCTGGAAGGGTAACCAAATGTTCAGCTAGCCGTCTTGTTTGCTCTGTTATTTTACTAGTTACTGGTTTGAGCATTTTTTGGTATAAATCCTTGCTAGCTCCTCTTTCTAGTCGTTTTAGAATAACTTTATTTTCATATTCTTTAACAAGATTATTCGATATTTGCATTTTATTCGCTAATTCTCTCCACTTTAACAAAGCCATGTATACTATAGTGTTAGATAAAATAACATGAGTTAAGATTAATTAAGGAATATCCAAGTATTATTATAATGGAAATTTCAAACTATGATATGAAGACAGACAACAGTAATTTCAAGCAGATATGGAACTTTATGCCAGACTGTTGTTTTAAAATGCGTGTATGCGGTAATTCAGGATCTGGGAAGACAAACACATTAGTTCACATGTTGTTAAAACCTTTGGTTTACTATGACAAGATTTATTTGTTTGCTAAAATCTTGGAACAGTCAATATAAGGTCTTATTACAAAAACTTGAAAAGATAGCAAAAAATAATAAAATTCCGGTTGAAGATATACTGGAGTGTTCAAATGTTCAAAAAAGTTATCCCTGTGAATGATTTGGATTTTGATACTCAAAAGATAGCTATTTTTGATGATTATGTTTGCGAGAGCAAGTCTGATAGCCGGCACACAGCACTTCTTGGGATAATTAATGAGTTGAAAGCAAAAGTAGAATATTTAAGCCGGATTCTAATTCTTGAAGCTACAATAGGTGGTGGAATAAGTATTATTCAAGAAAACAATGGTTATGCATCACACCAACGGGAAAACTGGACCCAATAGCCTCCCATGGCTTTACTTTTCTCAAAGCATTTACTCTCACATATAGCTCATTTGTAAAAAGTGGAGAATATGATACAAAAAATCCTGATGGTAGTGGCGTAACAATTGTAAAACCCGGGCGTTATGTAGTTGAAGCAGACCTTGCTTATTCTGTTGAAAATACAGACATTGGTATAGGATATTTTAGCTTGTTTAATGCAGGTGACCGGGAACCATCTTATCAACCAAAAATAGAAAATGGTAAACGAATAATAAAAAAACAATTTGAAGCGTATCTTCCAAAATCTCAACATTAAGCCTTCTTTACAATCATAAAATATGACACTACTCAAGTTTTTAAATTTGAAAAATCTAGTTTTAAACTGTTTTATATAGGTGATTAATTTTATCTACTTATATATATAATGGAACAAAAATTGTATTATCATCAGAAAAAGCTTCAATAATTAATAGCTCAAATACACCGAGTAATTTTACAACCGTATTTGATAGACCATTAATATTAGACAAGAACAAACAGTATGGTATTGGACTTGATAAGATTAATTCTATGACTTACTCTTGGTATAATATTATCGAGGATTTTAATAACAAAGTGATAAGGTATTACAATGGGACAGATGGGAAAAGAATTATTTTTACAAATGGAAATTACAGTTATGCCGATATCGATAATTATATAAAAGAAACCTTGACTGTAATTGGTGATTTACCTAATGACTCACCTGTCCCAATAATAATTGAATTTTATTTATCAAGTTTCAAATGTTTAGTTACTATGCATAATAACTTTATGCTTGATTTAAGGGAATCAAACGTTTACACTTTGATTGGGTTTGACAAAGATGCAGTTATTAGAAAACTTAGTTTGGGACAATAGTACCAAACATAACAAATTCTATTGATATTTTATATATCCACTGTGATTCTAATGTTGATGGATCGTATGGAGATGTTATTTATGAAATAAGTACAGCTGACCTTACGAGGTCATATCCTTTCAAAGATGAACCGATAAGAGTCGGGTTCTGTGGAGTAAACAAAACGATCATTAACAGTATTAATATTTACATAACCGATTTCTCCGGTAAAATTATTATTCTTAATGGAGTTCATACATGATTTCGATTTGTTTTGAAAGAATTAATGTAATACAAGTTGAGTAACTTATGTTTTATCTAACATATGTTATATGACGCGATTAAAAAAAGTTTATGATTCTAGTATGGGAATCTATACTGAAGTTGACAGATTAACTGGAGCTGGTATATTTTACATTTTTTCAAAGGTTGGCTCGAAAATATTCAGTGAGTCTGTAAAAACAGCAGGCAAGAAAGCATTAGAAACTGCTGGAAAACAAATCATAGCGAGTGGTTCTAAAAAACTTGGAAATGAAGTAGGTAAAATGGCTGCTGATAAATAAGTTTCAGTTATTAAACCTAAACCAAAAGGTGAGATCATTTTTAAAGAACTTACAAAAGCTGTCACAAAAAATGCTGTGGCTGATAATATAACTGAAGATGATGTAAATGCAAAATTAACAGATAACTATCCGGAAGAGGAATTCATGCGAGAATTAAACGATTAATTTAATCTAATTACTAGTATACATAGATGTTTCGAAATGATAAATATAATACTAGATATGAACATGTACCTATTCAGTTAGATACTCCTGTAGTAATTCTGGAAATGTTGCTATCAGACAAATGAAAAGCGGTTACCAATTTACAATAAATGATAGAAGTTCTTACTTTGATTGGTATAACGCATATTTTGAAATCAGTTTTCAAGTAGAGAAGTTTGCCGATGGGGCTAATTTCGCAGACGCTGACAGAATTGCTTTAATTAACGATGCAGCTTCGCTGATCGATCAAATGCAAGTAAAGCAATATGGAAAAACAGTTTATGATGGAAATAATCTTCATAGATTTGTTAACGTTAAAAGTGTGCTTGAAATGTCTGGCGATTATACAAAAACAACCGGAACAAACGAATACTTTTATTTAGATACTACGGCTGTGGCAGAATCTCAAGCTGGTTATAATTTAGGATTTGCAGTTCGTCATGATTTAATCATAACTAATCAAAAAGTTAATTCTATAATTCCATTAAACAAATATTCCTTCTTTGAAGGTTTGGAAACAAACATGCTGCCCCCAGGTCAAATTCTGATTAACATACAACTAGCGGCTGATGATGTACTAATTTACAAATCAAGTGGTGATGATGGTCGGGTGATTATTAATAAATTAGTTTTGTGGATACGTAAAATGATATTTAACTCAGATGGTTTGGCTTATGTTATGTCAAATCATATGACATCAACAAGATGGACTTATCTTCGTGAAATGATACAAGAAAGCGGAAGTAGCCAAGCAACCGAAGCGTATTTAGAATAACAGCTAGAGTCAAAAGTCCAAAACATTGTTTGTGTATTTGCAAACGGCAAACAAGAGTTCTTCTCAAACACAAAATCCTCATCTTTTGGATACGTTTAAGCTCAATGCTGTTGATGCTCATTGCTATTTACAATCAGCTAGATTGGATGTTGGAAATGGAGTTTATTATCCAGAAACCGAATACAGCCATGATAATATTATAAGGATATTCAGAGATGTTATTAATTATTCTTACAAGCAAAATGATAAAAACACTGGAACTTTACTCAATGTGGGTAGTTTTAAAAGTCTCTTTGGAATGTTATATTTCGATTTAAATTACAAGGGAAATGAAGTTAGTATTGATCCAAAACAACTGAATTTGAGATATAAATTAAATACCCTTCCTACCGATAGATATAAAGCTTATGCTCTGGTTCTCTATGAAGAAGATGTCGTTATTGATATTGTCGGAAATGAATTGGTAATAGTTTAGTCTAACTTATAAAATATACGACTTACGCAAAGTATTCGACAGATTTGACAGATGGCCAGAAACGAAGTCTGGCAAAAGCATATGAAAACAAAAGTGAATTAACACTCAGTCTGAGGAATAATCAACTAACTGGGGATTTTCCTTTGTGCTACTCAGATAACAATATTAACAAAGCTAAATCCAACGGATATGTATTGGATGTAAATATATCAAAATCGCAGATGAGATCTCAGTCCAAAAATGGAGGCGTATTGGGGACATTAGTTGGTTTGTTGACTAAAACAATATTACCGACAGTTGCTAGACTCGCGCCGAAAGTATTAGCACCACTAGCAACAGGAGCACTGAGTGGTCTAGCGAGTATTGGAATCGGTAAACTATTCGGAAATGGAATGGTACATGTAACTATCCCTAGCGACAAAAAAACAAGCACTTATTAAATCAGGTGTGCTAACACCATCGTAAAGTCAAAAGGTTGCTGCCCTAATAAACTAACAAGACATCAGCAACAAGATGGGGGATTTCTTGGATTGCTCGCATCACTGAGAATTCCTTTAATTGGATATCTTATGAGTGGTTTAACAGGAAAAGGTTTACACGTAGGTAGAAAGAGAAAAGGATTGAGAGTTGATCGTGGAAATGGTTTGCAAGTAGATTCGCAAGTTAGAAAATACAGAAGTATCCCATTCGTAAAAAACAATTAATTTTCAAAAACGAGCCTATCTCTAACTTAGACATAATAAAGTGGGTTAGGCAGTTAGACATTAAAAACTTTAGGGGAGTGTTTAGCAAGAACAAATTACCGACAAAATAAAATAAACAAGAATGCGGTATTATTAATCTTGATGATTATACTGGACCTGGTACACATTGGACTTGCTACTGTAATGAGTATTATTTTGATCCGTTTGTCTTGAGTCCACCAAAAGAAGTTTTAACGTACATACCCAACACAAAATACAACACAATTCAGTATCAAGATAAAACGAGTGTCTTGTGTGGATATTTCTGTCTGTACTTTGTCAAAAAGTTGCAAGAAGAAAACAGTGTGTACGATATTCTTTATAAAATATTAAAACCTTACAAACCTGTGGAAAATGAAAGCATAATACGATCATATGATCTTTGAAATATTTCCTTCTTGATAAATATTGTCATTAAGACCAAATGGATATGGTGTCTGTAAGTTTTTTATCCACTTAAGTTCTGCAATATGTCTAGCTTTTATTTTAAAGCATTTAGTAGCACTATTATCAAACATTATTTATTCAACCGGTTGAACAGTTACGTTACTAAAATTATGACCTGACTGACGAAAGTGTTGATAAAAGTAATTTTTTAACTTTTTAGGATTACCTGCATTATATTTGTGTTCTCGAAATCGAACTTTTAAGGAACGACCTGTTTGTCCAACATATTTTATACCGCGACGTGGTGCATTTCAAGTCAGAACATAAATGACGCGAGATGTACGTCAATCCTCTCTTCGCCACACTTTATGTTGTGTATTGTCTTGTTCGTTGACCTTAGTTTGCCAGTTTGTTTTAATTTGTGATAAGGTGCGGACCTATGGTGCCGTTACGTAGCGTCTCCGTGGCCGAATGGATAACGACGTTGCGTTGTAAACCTTCGCCTCTCATCGCTGCGGGTTCGAATCCCACTGGATGACAGCTCGACTTGTAAGTGAGGAAGTGTCGATTCGAACGTATGGCGGTAGGTGTATATTACTGGTTCTACCCGGGAAAAGTGGGTGGTTCGCCTCCACCACAAAAAAAGAGACATATATAACCTTATATGTGTTGAAAATGACGTAAAACACCATACAAACAAAAAACAAACTCAAACAGATATCGGGCTCCAGAACGAGAGGTCGTGGGTTCGATCGTCGCCGTTGCCATGTTATTTATCCTTGAGCAAGATAATTAATCCATATTGCTTAGTACTGGTTCTACCCAGAAAGCCTTCAATAATAATTAATATAAGTTGCATGAACTTGCTTCGCAATCGATGTCAGAGAAATATGCCCAAACTAAAGTAAAACAGAAAACTTGTATAAGTTCATACCCAGAGACTGGTGTTTTTGTAAACTAGTATATTGAATTGAATTGGGTGTTAATGTGAACCAACACATAAAAGGTTATATGTCGCCTAACAGGAATGTACATGATAGGCTCATCCTCCATTTACATCGAGATATATGGAGAATGGGCCTAGAACCATCTCACCTGCAGAACTGCAGAGTTGCTGCAAATCCTATTGTAGACACTCCATTTAAGCTCATGGAGCCACGTTTATTGTTTTTCTGGCACTACTCTTGTGGTTTGAGTGAGATGGCACCTGAAACAATGCTGTGTCATGATAAAGACCTTTAATAAGCATGAACAAACAATGATAAAATGAACATGAATTTGGGGAGGTTCTACCCCTCTGCCTACGCTTCTAACAGGATCTGCAGTGGCCCTATTCTTTGCCCGGGAACCACACGGGGCTTTTGTAAACTATTTACATGATACATGTATATAAATATATATATATGTAAACTATCATGTATATATATATATATATATATATATATATATATATATATATATATTTATGTATATATTCAACATACAACATACCTTTAGATCCATGAGTACACGGGTACAACAAAATACCTATATACACGCCAGCACATGGCAACATCTGAAGTCTATTTTGTCACTTATCGCTACTCCTTTTTTAATCATACATTTCTCCATGTCTGTCGGGTGTTTTTGGTGCTTTGCGACAATTGCATACACGTGAGTGTGTAGTTAGAGGTGTGTATACGTTCTTTTTAATTTGTAATATAAACAACAATGAATGGTTACATGAATGTGTTAAACTGTAAACCATGTTTTGTTTTAAAACCATACTTATTCCGTCCTAGCAGATTCTGTAATAAAGTGTTGTCGGTAGTGCTTATTTGCATACTGCCTTTATGAGTTTCGTTGTTTACCATCATAGTGTTGTTTGTTTATAGAAACTAGAAAAACACCATCATCATTATTATTATTATCATTATAAATTATACTACTTTTCCATCGTGTTTATTTTTATAGATGCTACTTGTTTATATTTAAAGACTACCCATCTTTACCAGAACGTGTTGCATAAATATGGGTCACCGTATGTAATACAATCGAAACAATTGTCATAAACAGAATGTGGTTGCGAAAATTTGACCACGACGACTCAAACACGTGACTTCGCAAAACCGTAATATTTAATAAAATCGTGAAATTTAGGACAGCGACAATGTCTGTAGCTCAACAAACTATGTGTGTCTTTATCAGTTCCGTTTGTATCTTTACAGCTGACCCATGTTTCACAAATCCCTGTCAGAACAGCGGTACGTGTGCTGTTTCCGGTACAACATACAGTTGCACATGCGCATCTGGATTTTCTGGTACGGACTGTTCGGAAACAGGTAAGCAATTATCTACGCTCTTTGAATATTAAAAAGGCATATATCTATTACGAAAGTGTGATCATTGCAATTTATAAACAAACTTTGACGGTGTTTGTTTTGTTTGTCTTATCATGAAAGGTGGCTTTTATTATCAATATCGTTTGCATTTTGTCTTCAAACTCAATCAAATGCGTGTTTTAGACTTCCTTGTAGAATTGTCCTGGGGAACAGATAAATATCTGGGGCCATTTATATAAAGCCTTTTAGGTAATATATAATTCAATGGTTCATCCATCCTATAGAGATGGCGACGTTCGTCGTTGTTTTAACGTGGTTTTGAGCAGTACGTTAAACAGTTTACAGCTTATAAAAACATGAGTCGATATTAAGAACACCAAAAGTCATTATTTCTCCTCTTAAACTTCACTCTGTGTCTACTGTTTATCTTTACCAGGGAAGTTCTAATATTTTTACACGTAAATTATTGATCAATTTATCACGAATTAATCTTCATTCGGCATCTACCGTTCATATTCCTGGCACTAATTCTATATTCAGAAATACTGCTTCTGTTAAATTAACACCACTTAAAACGTCTGTACTTAATCGATATAAAGTTAGACCACCAGTTAATGTTAACAGGTTAAACAGTAGGCCTACATTCTATCACTCTATCCTTAAGTGCAACTCGAAAAGGTGTAGTGCATGTAAATACTTGTCGCAAAAGTCCACTATTAAGTCGACTACCAATGGTAGTGAGTTTAGTGTCAGTATACCTTCAGAAATTAACTGATCGTCAAGTAATATCGTTTATGTTTTGACCTGAAAGCATCCTAAATGTGGTATACCATATGTAGGCCAAACTGGTCGATCCATGAAAGTTCGTTTTCGTGAACATTTATATAAAATGCGTCAATCGAAACGATTTAAAACTTACACGAGCATATTTGTGTTTTACTTATATTGCCTATTGATGCTGCCTTGTTGGTTAAAGATTAGATCATGGCGGGGATTTCTTTATTTACACTGTCCTGTTTTAATGGGATGACAGTAGGGTAAGTGTGAGGTTTGGTGCACCCTAGAACCGGTTTAAACCCCCAGTGGCCTACTTTGCCACTGACCGTTCCAAGGCGGTAGCCCTATTGTCAACCCTTTTGTGTTTGTGATGTCGTTTGCATTTTTTATTAATTTTGCCTTTTCGTTTGTCTGTTTGCGTGTTTGTTTTTGTGTTTTGTGGTTGACTGTCGTCCTTGAATGCTGCGTTCCCTGTCCGATATTTCTATCCTTCTTTATTTGCACAATTGTGTTGTTTGTGCCGTGTGGCGACCGTAAAATGTCTCCCCGCACATCAAATCAATATTGTTATTTTTGCATCCTACAGGAATTGTATGACATTCATTGATCCAGTTTTCCTTAAACACGTGTGTTTCATATACCACGTTGAAGGTTTTGTGCTCTTCGACATTTTGGCCCATTTTATTAGGGTTTTCCTTAACTTTCCTCATTATCTTGCATTAGACACTGACGTGAGTTTTGGACCTCTTTTAACAGTCCGTAAGTTTACTAATATTATTTCTTATGGATCTTTGATACGATTCTATTTCGTATCTCTAATAAATACTTATTGGCCCATATTTCGCTTTTCACAGAATGGTATTACTCTCCATTAAAAACAATTATGAGTCTTTTAGCTAAAACTTTAAAAATAAATCTTTCACCTCTTCGGTTACACTCTGCGTCATCTATACAAATTCCACAAAATAACTCTTCGTTTCTTAGAACTAAACCATATGTACGCCTTACACCTTTAAATCTTCATTCGGTAACCTCGTTTCATGTTCCTTCTAATAATATTACTAGGACTTTAAATAATGGCTCAAAAGTTTCCGTAACTCCTCTAGGATCACCTGTTTTGAGGAAATACCATATAAAGTCTCCTTTCAGAAATCATTTAGTTCATTCAAGGCGCAGGGTGTTTCCCTCTATTTATAAGTGCAATGCTAAGAGGTGCAGTTGTTGCAATTATTTATCGTGCAAGTCCACCATTAAATCAGCTGTTAATGGTGGATTGTTTAATGTATGTCTAGCTTCAAATGTTGATTGACGTACTACTCACGTCATTTATGTTCTGACTTGAAATGCACCACTTTGCGGTATACAATATGTTGGACAAACAGGTCGATCCTTAAAAGTTCGATTTCGTGAACACAAATATAATGCAAGTAATCTTAAAAAATTAAAAAATTACTTGTACCAACACTTTCGTCAGTCAGGTCATAATTTTAATTACGTAACTGTTCAACCGGTTGAATATTTATTTTTTGATAATGATGCTACTAAAAGCTTCAAAATAAAAGCTAGACATATTGCAGAACTTAAGTGGATGAAAAATTTACAGACACCTTATCCTCTCGGCCTAAATGACAATATTTATCAAGAAGGAAATATTTCTAAAGATCCTAATATTAACATTTTTTCTATATTTTCTATTCGAAAGCGTAAATCTAGGTCTCATGGTCTTAGGTGTAATGGTAACATCAAACGTAAATCGCGTGTAATTTTTTCTGTTGCTGATTTACATACTATTTTTAAACAGTCTGGAAAGCACTCTATGCTTTCACGGCTTACCTCTTTGTCTATTTCTTCACTAAAGTTGATTGACGAGGAAGCCGACAACATTTTCATTCGTACAGATCCCTTGTATAACACTGCTTCCATAGTTCAAAGCTACACACAACATGTTCTCCGACCCCATATTGACAAGGAGTCTGATCACGTCAGGCATTTTGTAAAACTACTATATATTAATAAAGGTATTGATTTCATTGACATGCCTAGTATTTTTCGGGATACTCATGTAATTGATTCTATCCCAAAATATTTCAAAAATTCCGAAAGTCCTGTAATTTGTTATAAGTATAAAAAGCCTATTAGAAATATTATTTTCAACCACAACAAAATAGTTTCTGACCTTGATATAGTACATAATACTCCTAAGGAATGTGAATGCAACACATCAAAATTTTGCTATGCTCCAGCAGGTCATGTCATCACTGGTAATTTTGATATTGTTGATAAACGTATTCGGCATTTGTTTTCGAAAGGTCCTAAATATAGATTACCTTCAACTATTGATTTTAATGCCTGTCGTGCCCAGATCGCCCACTCCATTGAAGATTTTAGTATAAAATGGTGTCGTAGAGAACATGCGGACCCGAACTCGCTTTCTACTTGGAAAAAGTCTATTCTTAAAATTATAGATACACGTATTAACTTTTATAATGCTAATCCCTCTTTACTACCTCCGAGACCTAGGTTTTCCTTTCGTAATCTAAAATCGGGAATTCATGAATTTCATAATAAATTTGTTTTAGTTCCTGCAGATAAAGCAGCTAATAATGTAATTATTGTTAGACGCCTACATTACGTCAATGTTTTATCTCTGGAACTCGGCAGCACCAATTCGTATACTCCAGTTAATTCTACTGAGGATGATGTTGTTTCCGCACATATCACTCGGTGCACTACATTCACGGCTGGTGTAAACGATAAGCAAAATAAACTGCCTACCATGTACTGGATTCCTAAATTACATAAAAATCCGTATAAGGCTCGCTTTATTTCTAATTCTAGTGCCTGCACCACCACAAACATCTCCAAACTTTTAACTTCTTGTCTTACTGCCGTTAAAGATCACGTTAAACTATATTGTGATAAAACTTATGAAAACTCTGGGATTAATTTATTTTGGTCTATAAAAAATTCAGGAGACGTTCTTGATAAAATTTTCAATAAAGGTCAAGTTTCATCAATAAGTACTTATGACTTCTCGACACTATATACAACCTTACCACATCATCTTATTAAAGACAAGCTAATTTCTCTTATTCAAAAAACATTCGCTAGAGAAAATACAACATTTTTGGCATGTAATAATATTAAAGCGTTTTTCACTAACGGCAGTTTAGACAATTATACTATGTGGACTTGCTATGAAGTTTGTAAAGCACTCATCTTCCTATTAGATAATATTTTCGTCAGGTATGGTACCACCGTTTATAGACAAATTGTTGGTATCCCTATGGGTACGAACTGTGCACCACTTGTCGCAGATTTGTTTTTATTTTGCTATGAAAGGGATTTCATGTTGAGTCTTTCACCAGATACCCAGGCAGATGTTATTGTAGATTTTAATGACACCTCTCGGTATCTGGATGACATACTGAACATTGACAACCCTTTCTTTCCAACTATGGTTCATAATATTTATCCTAAAGAACTTCGGCTTAATAAAGAAAATATATCTAATAATAACGCTTCTTTTCTTGATTTAGATCTCTCGATTGAAAATGGTAAAATAATTAGCAAAATCTATGACAAGAGAGATGATTTTAATTTTGACATTGTTAATTATCCCCACTTGGATGGGGATGTTCCCCGAGCAACTTCTTATGGGGTTTATCTGTCTCAACTTATTCGTTTTTCTAGAGCTTGTACTCGAGTTGAGGATTTTAATATTCGTAATCTTTGTATAACTAAAAAGTTACTCAATCAGGGTTACCGTTACCATAAACTTCGTAAAACCTTTGCAAAATATTATTATCGTAACCCTGATCTTCTTTCCAAATATAAATGTAATTTAAGGACTCTTCTGCGACAAGGACTATCACAACCTGACTTCTATGGTGATGTGATTTATAAACTTCGTAAGATTCTTGGTCATGATCACTTTCATACTATCTTTGTTAAACTTGTTAAAAAGTTTATCAAAAGAGGTTATGACCCTATCATTTTGCAACGTACTGCATGCTTGGTGGTGGACCCTTTTACAGTTCGCCACTATGCTTTCCTCTTAATTGTACGATGACCGGACAGGCTGTGGACCCTATGATGACGCCTACCTAAAGCCCATTGGGACGGTGGCGTTTGATGTCTGTCCATGATCTTTCTTGTCGTGCCCTTAATGGTGTATTCTCTTACTGCTCTGGCTTCTGCCAAGTCATTAAGTACCTTCATTGTGGCTTTCTAGGCTATTGTTTTTTTGCATTATATTTACACGAGCATATTTGTGTTTTACTTATATTGCCTATTGATGCTGCCTTGTTGGTTAGAGATTAGATCATGGCGGGGATTTCTTTATTTACACTGTCCTGTTTTAATGGGATGACAGTAGGGTAAGTGTGAGGTTTGGTGCACCCTAGAACCGGTTTAAACCCTCAGTGGCCTACTTTGCCATTGACCGTTCCAAGGTGGTAGCCCTATGATTTTCAACCCTTTTGTGTTTGTGATGTCGTTTGCATTTTTTTTATTAATTTTGCCTTTTCGTTTGTCTGTTTGCGTGTTTATTTTTGTGTTTTGTGGTTGACTGTCGTCCTTGAATGCTGCGTTCCCTGTCCGATATTTCTATCCTTCTTTCTGTATACACACTTTAGGGATTCGGGGCATTCCATAGATGATGTTAGCATTCAGCACGTGGAATATATTGAATTTGATAATACTGCTACCAAAGGTTACAAAATACAAGCTAGATATATTGCTGAACTCAAATGGATAAAGCACTTACAAACTCCTTATCCACTGGGGTTAAACGATAAAATTTATCAAGAAGGAAACATTTCCAATAACCCAGATATAGATCCTTTTAGCATATTTTCTATTCGTAAACGAAAACGACGGTCACATGGTCTCCGGAAGAACCATAATATTAAACGTAAATTTAAGAAAGTCTTTACTATTGCAGACCTTTATTCTATTTATAAAAAATCGGGTAGACACGCCCTCCTTAGCAAAGTAGTCAGTCTGTCTTTTTCTTGCTTACAGAAACTTGACGATGAAGCGGATGCCATTTATGTCTGTACTAATATATTATATGAGGTTGCATCTATTATTCAAAGTTACACGCAATTGCGTCCACATATAGATGCTCCATCTGACCATCAAAGGCACTTTTTGAAGATAACTTATGCTGATAAAGGCATCGATTTCATTAATTTAGCCGGTATTTTTAATGATATGCGGGTGACTGACAAAATTCCAAAGTATTTCAAGAATATTGAGACTCCTGTTATATGTTACAAGTATAGGAAATCTACTAGAAATCTTATTTTCAATTATAATAGGATCGTTTCTGATCTTGAGATCGAGACATCTACTCCTACTGATTGAGATTGTCAAAATTCTAAATTTTGTTACGAACCTGCCGGTCACATTCTTACTGGAAATCTTGAGGTAATTGAGGATAAGAGGATTCGGCAATTAATTGCCAAAGGGCCTAAGTATCGCCTTCCATCTGATATTGATTTTAATGCCTGTCGTCTTTAACGGATGATGTAAGCGTGAAAAAACAAGATAAACACGCACTTACTGCTTGGATGAAAACTATTTCAGAAATTGTTGAATCACGTATTTTATTTTACGAATCAATTCCATCCCTGCTTCCACGGCCTTCTATTTACAATTTACGACACCTTATGGAGGGTATTCAGAATTTACATACTATATTTGCTCTAGTTCCAGCAGACATAGCTTCCACCAATATAATTATTGTCTGACGATTACATTATATCCATACTTTGAAGGCTGAGCTAGCGAGCACTTCTGCTTATCTAACTACACCTCTGCTGGAGACGGACATTGTTTCCCAGCATGTGACCTTTATGGAGACTATAATGGTTTCTGTAGTTAGTAGGCAGACGAAACTTCCTACAATGTACCGGATACCCAAACTTCACAAAATTCCTTACAAAGCACGTTTTATCGCTAATTCTAGTTCATGTACCACGACCAATATATCAAAACTATTGACTTCCTGACTTTCCGCGATTAAAGTACATATTGTAAAATATTGCGGAAAGGCGTTCGAGAACTCAGGAATCAATCTGTTTTGGTCTATCAAAAACTCTGGAGAAGTTCCTGACAAACTACGGTGTAAGCATGTTCATGCCTCTTCTCTAAGCACCTACGACTTTTCTACACTGTATAATACACTACCACATAATCTTATCAAAGAAATATTGCTTCAGCTTATTCAGAAGATATTTACTAGAAAAGGTACACATTTTCTAGATGGTAATAATGTCAGGGCTTTCTTTACTAACGCCCCCATTGATAAGTATAATTTGTGGACTTGTACTGATGTTTGTAGAGCCTTATCTTGTCTTCTGGATAGCATCTTTATAAGATACGGTAAAACTATTTACCGCCAGGTATTTGGTATTCCTTTGAGTACTAACTGTGCGCCACTTGTTGCAGATTTGTTTTTGTACTGCTATGAAAGAGATTTTATGTTGAGTGTATCACCTGCTAGCCAGGGTGAACTTATCGATGCCTTTAATGATACTTCTCGGTATCGTGATGACATACTCAATATTGATAATCCGTTCTTATGGTTACTAACATTTATCCACCAGAGCCCACGTTGAATAAAGCCAACAGTTCGGATACAGTAGCAGCATTTCTCGATCTTCATCTCTCGATTTCAAATGATTGTATTCATACTAAAATCTATGATAAGAGAGATGATTTCAATTTTAACATCGTTAACTATCCACAACTGGATGGCGATTTACCTCATGCTACCTCATACGGGGTGTATATCACCCAGCTCATTCGATTTGCTAGAGCGTGTAATGATGTTATAGACCTCAATGATCGAAATCAAGTTATTACAAGTAAACTTCTTCAGCAGGGTTTTCGTTATCACAAACTACGTAGATCTTTCTCTAAATGCTACTACGGCAACGAGGGCCTGCTGGAAAAGTACAACACCAACCTTAAAACACTTCTGCGACTAGGCATATCACAACCCTCATTGTATGGAGATTTGGTCTATAAACTTCGAAAGTTAAAGGCGTCTGGCGGGTTTCCTGACCGCTTTACAAATTTAATCAGGAAGTTCGTCAGAAAAGGATATAACCCTTTGGTTTCACAGCGTATTGCATGTTTAGTGATTGACCCCTCTACAGTCAGTCATTACGCTTCACGTTTCACTTGTGCGATGACTGGACTACCTCTTGGGACTCTATGATTGTACCTACTGAAACTCCAACTAAAGGAAGGTGGGTGCATGAGCTTTCGTCCCTCGGGTTTTCTGGTCGTACCCTAGATTGGTTTCCTCTTTAGCTGCAACTACTATGGTTATTCAGTACGATTATGGATATATCCTGAGATGTTTATTATTTTGTATGTGTTTCTTTAGTTAGTTTCTCTGGATGTGGACTTAGAGAATTCCTTTTGATGGGATGTAGTTTTGTTTACACTGTCTTATCTATTTGGGCGCTGAAGAAAAGGATAATAGCGAGGATTGTGCGCATATAAAATCGATTCAAGCTAACCATTAGGCCTTATTACCTACTGACCGTCGGTAACCCTGTCTTCACACCACCCTTTCTGTTGTTTTTTGTCTCTTTCATTGTATTATCATATCTCATTTTTTAAATGCAGATTATTGACGCAGTTGATTATATGTATTCGCAAATAAAGTTTGGTTTTGTTTTTGTATGGTTATATTGGCATGCTTTTTTGTGAGTGTTTTCTCTTTCCACAGTCACACAGCCATCCCCTCTCCCTGTCTACATCCTTATCATTGTTTTTTTACATCACGCAGTTCTTTGACTTTCAGTTTCCATATTGTTATTCAGTCTATAAACATATATTCCTTGAAACATTGAAGTTTGCTTATTGTATTGTTTTTATTCATTGTATTGTTAGATTTCCAAACTATTCTAAACTGTGTTTGAAGTGTTGCTTATTGTTCGTCCTGAACGCACAATACACTATGCCGAAGACTTGCACATCCCAGTATAAGCATGCCATCGAGTGTTTAACAAGTTTAAAACTTATTTATTTTTTTACCATATTGTAGGTACGGGAGGCGAATGTACTCCTTGTACTCCTGGTAATGTTGGCGCTATCGTTGGTGGGGTAGTTGGCGGTATTGTCTGTGTTGTTTTGATCGTTGTTTGTATTTGTTTTTTGGCGTACAAATGCAAATGCAAATGCTTGATCGTTCCGATCTGCAGTGTACAACCAGCTGTGTAAGTATGACAGGGCGGTAATTATGAAGAAAATTTCATCTTTATAGATTATACAAAATGAATCTTTATATATTATACAAAATGAACACATCTCTACTGTATATATTATACAAAATGAACACATCTCTACTGTATAGATTATACAAAATGAACACATCTCTACCGTATAGATTATACAAAATGAACACGTCTCTACTGTATAGATTATACAAAATGAACACATCTCTACCGTATAGATTATACAAAATAAACACATCCCTAATGTATAGATTATACAAAATGAACACATCTCTACTTCACAGAATATACAAAATGAAAACACCTCTACTTTACAGATGGTACAAAATGAGCACACCTCTACTTCACTGATTATACAAAATGAACACACCTCTACTTGATAGATATAGAAAATGAACACACCCCTACTACACAGATTATACAAAATGAAAACACCTCTACTTTACAGATGGTACAAAATGAATACACCTCTACTTCACAGATTATACAAAATGAAAACACCTCTACTTCACAGATGATACAAAATGAACACACCTCTACTTCACAGATTATACAAAATGAAAACACCTCTACTTCACAGATTATACAAAATGAACACACCTGTACTTCACAGATTTTACAAAATAAACACAACTCTACTTGATAGATTATACAAAATGAACACCTGTACTTCTCAGATTATACAAAATGAAAACACCTCTACTTCACAGATTATACAAAATGAACACACCTGTACTTCACAGATTTTACAAAATGAACACAACCCTACTTGATAGATTATACAAAATGAACACACCTGTACTTCTCAGATTATACAAAATGAACACACCTGTACTTCACAGATTTTACAAAATGAACACAACCCTACTTGATAGATTATACAAAATGAACACACCTGTACTTCTCAGATTATACAAAATGAACACACCTCTACTTCACAGATTATACAAAATGAAAACACTCCTACTTCATAGATGATACAAAATGAACACACCTCTACTTCATAGATTATACAAAATAAAAACACCTCTACTTCACAGATGATACAACATGAACACACCTCTACTTCACAGATTATACAAAATGAACACACCTCTACTTGTTAGATGATACAAAATGAACGCACCTCTACTTCACAGATTATACGAAATCAGGTCTGTACACAGTGTATAAGGTAATTATGGTCTGTACACAGTGTATAAAGCTCGTATGCACTTTTGTTATATAGAATGGTTTACATTTCTCAACCAATTCTTTATAATTGGAGGCAATGACGGCTTTTTAATACTTCTTTGGAAACACCAAACCAGAATTGACCGCGGGTAGGTTGCCAGTTTCTGTTATGACGTCACGTTCCCGCCAACGGTGAAAAAAATACGGTAAAATATAACGAAGTAACTAGATATATGTTTTTTTTAAATAAAATTGACGAGAAAAAAAATAACTTGAACTGCTTTATTTTTACATATAATTTAATATTGTCGGTATATATTAATTAATATATACCGACAATATTAAATTATATGTAAAAATAAAGCAGTTCAAGTTGAACTTGATCTTTTTGTTGGTTGCGGTAAATTGTCTCATGATGTAAACATATTTGTATAACATTATTAGAATTCAATCATAGATTAACAATCTATATCCGAGACACCAAATTATAGCAATAACCTTCGACGTGTAAATGTGACCTTGAACTTGATAGTAATCACCTTGCCTTTGTCACAACACATAATCTCAATGAGGAAAACATGTGTATACTATTATTGCAATCCATTGATATAGCCTGGACACGAAGTCATAACTATAACTTCATATTGTATGTGTGCCATTGACCTTGAAGGTAGGGACATGGATATTAGTTGCTACACATCATCTCATGGTGTTGAACGTTTGTGTATACTATTATCAAAATCCAATGATTAATAAAGAAGTTATAGCCCGGACACGAAATTTTAAGCAATGACATTCAAAGTACATGTGTGACCTTAACCTTGAAGGTTAAGGCTCTTAGTCACGACACATCGTCATCATGGTGGTAAACATTTGAGTGTTATATTATTAGAATCCAATGACACCGATAGGGGACTAATAATAGTATTAAATTAAAATTACGTATATACAGAATTAAATATCACTAAGCCTTTAATTGTATTCTTAAAAGTTGCAAATAAGTCTGTCTGTCTGTCTGTCTGTCTGTCTTGTCTGTCTGTCTGTCTGTCTGTCTGTCTGTTTGTATGTAAAGTTATAACTGTTATAGAACTTACGATATTCTGTACACTATGCCATATACAGCTTTTTATTGTTTTATTTAATATATTGTATATATTATATACTATATTTTATAATAATTGATATAAATTTGATCACCTTGATATTTTTACATTGTATGAAAAGTTGGCCCATATATAAATGATAATCATAATAATCATTTTGGGTTTGATATCGATATACGGTACGGTATATCTTTTACCTCCGACCAGGTTATTTATAAACAGTCTATTTATAGATATCTAAACTGCCGCGAGAATTTTCGCGATAGCTATTCAGAATTATATAGAAAACAAAAGATTAACTAGCTTGTAACGTGAATTTTCATGATAATTAATCAACATTATTACGAAAACAAAATTTCAGATGCTTAAGATAATTCTTATCGCGTTAACTAGTGTGCTAACGTGATGACAAAAGTGGGCGGTATCGCAGCAAGGTTTGTAAGATAAAATTATTGAAACTTAAAGAGAAAAAGTAACATTATCGTGAAAAATACACGACAAATTATCTAGCTATCTCGTGGCAGAAATATGCCACCATAGGATTGTTCCCAAACGTCATACACTCATAACAACCGATGACCTTATGTTCCTTTACATCATCCATCATTGATTGCCTAATTTATGACAGAATTAAGGCCTTTTCTTTTACTTAGATTTTGCGTCCCTTCGCATCGCGTCACGTCGTATCCCCAGGTGACTATACCACATGTATGACGTCATTATTGCTAATTCTTGAAGAAAGAAATTGTAAACATTCACCCACATTGAAAGCTTCAGAGTGCGATAAGATTTTTTTTATTTCTTAACCATTTTATACCAAAGAAAGCGCATTCGAACGCAAAAATTGTACGCCACCCTCGACTGATATTATTTTTTTGTGGGTGTTGATACTTTTGGAAAACACTTTGGAAAACTTCTGAAAATGCACCAGAAAAAAAATTGCTAATCCTTGAAGGGTACTTTAATTTTGCGCATGTTATGAACAAAATCCAAATATATATACCCCGTTTTTATCACGAAAACTTCCACAATATTATTTCACATCAGGTAAGCGAAAGGGTTTTGGGTCAAAGAACCAGTTCGCAAGAATTAATGAATTTTTAAATTATGCCAATCCGTGAAGTCGATTATTTTATGCTAAACCGTAAAGTCATTTGTGTTGTCAATTATCTAAAACTTTATAAAACCTATGTTTTTATCGCTATTTTGTCCGTCGTCAGACTTCGTCCGTCGCTGTTGTCTTCCGTCGTCGTCGTAAACATTTAAACAACATCTCTGAAACCACTGGGCGAAATTTTATAAGACTTCACAGGAACGATTTCTGGGTCGTTATCTCTCAATGTTATTCAAAATCTGGCAGTCAAACCAGAACTCGGGTTGTCATTCCAACAGAAGGAAAATATAATAAGGTGGGATATAGTCCTGCAGTTTTATATTCCAGAAAAGTCCATTATAAACCCTTACTAAACATAATAATGCTGAAGCGACCTTCACCAAGATTGTTCAAGTCGATGCGTCAAAAAATATCGCCGCTAGGGCGGTGCATATTTGCCATATATGGCTATATTATTATAGAAAACTTTAAACATCTGATCTGAAACCAATTGCCAGATGTCAACGTAATTTTGTAGAAATTGTGATTTGATAACCATTTACCAATATTGTTTAAACTGGGTTGATTCACTAAAAACTATGACCACCAGGTACGAGGCTTATGTTTCCTATATGTCTATACAGAAAACACTTTTTAAAAACTAATAATTTTGACATGTAAAGCCACTAGTCAGATTTTAAAATAATTGTATATAAATGGCGTTTTTGTGACCCTCTATCAAATTTGTTCTAACCGTTTCCTTTATGGCTATTTAGAAAAATCTTTACATATATATTAAAATATCTTCTCGTCTAAAATCGCTAGCCAGATTTCAAAATAAATTCATGTAAATGTTATCTGGGTGTCTATTATCCAGTAGTGCGATTACATGCCTTCTTGGACCTCTTGTTTTAATAGTTTACATAAGTAAAATGGGAAACTATAGGAAAGACAAAGTTTAAATATTTAGGAGCAAGTGACGTTAAAAATTAATTTTCGCTTCGCACTGTGGGTGGGCTCGATCAAATTAATTCACTTGCTTTTAAAAATAAAAATAAAAATCTTAAATAAATTATTCAACATATTGCTAGTCCATTTTCAGTGGTTTTCAGTTTTTTGTTTTTTTGTGTTTTTTTGCAAACTTTACTTATGTTCTCCTTATCAGAATATCAGGCGAGGGTAGCGTGCATTATTTCATTGTAATTCTATTGTAAATGTTTGACCGATTGTGTAGAAACATATTTGAAATTGGTCAGGAACCACGTGACCATAGTTTTTTTTTATTAAATTATTTCTGACCATCCGCAGTTAGTTCGTCGATATAATGATGAAGTTTCCCTCTGTGTTTATATATATATTTCTTGTCTTTTTTACTTTCTGTGTATCTTGGATAGGAGGTGTCTTAGGCAATCAGAAATGTTACCAGTGTATAGGAAAAAATGCAACTTTGTTCAGGAGGACTGTTCCAGGCGTTTGTCTAGAAAACAAGCAAGCGTCGCAGATGATCTAGGCTATTTAGTTGGACAACATTAAAAGTCACAGGGTAATCTTTCTTCGTGTCAAATTTCAAATTTAGGAGCAGGCAATACATTGTACAATAATCAAAGAAAATACTACTTTGAAACAAATAACGCATCATAATGATTATGAAAAACAAAATACTATATTTAGGTTAATTGACACATTTAAATGTAAATTAAGAAACAGGCTATTTATGCTACTTGTCCATTTCTTTTCCAATGATAAACAGCAATTAAGGTTAAAATGTATATGTTTGACTATATTAAAAGTCGCTGAACAATTCCAATTTAGTCGAATAGATTTAACTTTATCTTTCATAATAACGCATATGAATATAACAAAAGTGTCCATCTTTCTAAAAGAAGATATAAAAAGTATTAAAATTCGGAAATCGTTGTGTAGTCCATTAAAATTCTTTCATTAAACTGCATTATTCTTTGCATAGGATTTGATTGAAGATGTAGATGCTTGACAACAAAAAATTAGCATAAAAAAAACGACTTCACGAATTAGCATAAATTAAAAATTCATTAATTCTGGCGAACTGGTTCTTTAACCCTAAACCCTTTCGCCTACCTGATGTGAAATAATAATGGGGAAGTTTTCGTTATAAAAACAGTGTATATACATGGGATGTTTTCATAATATGTGCAAAATTACATTACGCTTCAAAGGTTAGCAAATTATTAATATTGGTGCATTTTCAGAAGTTTTCCAAAGTGTTTTCGAAAAGTACCAACTTTCACAAAAAAAGAATATCAGTCGAGGGTAGCGTACACTTTTGCGTTCGAATGCGCTTTCTTTGGTAGAAAATGGTTAAGAAATAAAAATCATATCGCACTCTGAAGCTTTCAATGTAGGCGAATGTTTACAATTTTTTTCTTCAAGAATTAGCAATAATGACGTCATAGGTCATGTGGTATAGTCACCCTGGTCCCGTAACACATCTTTTAATACTTGCATCTCAAGCATTTTTGAATGGATTGTTCCCAAACGTCATATACTCATAACAACTGATGACCTTCTGTCCCTCTACATCATCCATCATTGATTTCCTAATTTATTACAGAATGATGGCCCTTTGTTGGACTTAGAATTTTCCACTCTAATATTGTATAATGACATGTTAACACCTTTTTTCTCAAACATATTCGAATTGATTGTTCCCAAACATCATTTACACATAGCAACTGATGACCTTATGTCCCTGTACATCACCCATCATTGATTGCCGAATTTATTACAGATGTATGGCCCTTCGTTTTCACTCTATAATGATTTTCATGTGGCTTTCTCTTTAAACTTGTCGTGGATTGTTATTACACTTGACATACAATTCACAAGCGACGATATGATGGTTTTTCGATTCTGTATTTTTTTTACAGAATTATGGGCCGTTGTTTTACTTAGAATTTGTTTTCACATTAAACAATTAACAGATATTTTAGACATTTATTTTTCATGATTTTGCCCATCCTCATCGGCTATAGCAAAAAAGCGGGGGTATTCATCACCTTCAGTGATAGTTTATCCTTGTGAGTGTTTAGTCTCGGCCAGCCAAGACCGTATCATGCAAATATCTCTGGGGAGATTAGTCCAATTATTTAAAGCGTCCTCGAGGAATTAGCCAAATTTATTCGCGCGTTTTTTTCACGTGCATAAAATCGACGTTTGCGTGACGTCATGTTGTAAATACAAGTACAACGTCAATTGATGCACCATTTAAACATTTTGACGATTTAGCCTCTGTCAACCGGCCGGTTTCTGATTTCTTCATTACGCTATGCTACGCGGATCCAGAACAAGGGTCTGGGGAAAATAGGACCCAAACGAAATTTTGAGAGATTCTACGAAACTTTCAAAAAACATATTGTCACGACCGACCCTATTGCTGTCTAGATAGTTGTTTTTAAAGTCTTATGAAGACTCAAAACATAAGGATATTATAGGAACACTAGTTTGAATAACCAACTGTGCATTTCAGGGTGCCTGTGCGTCAAATATGAATCGATTTTTTTTTTTTATTACTTATTATAAGTTTTCATACCTGATATGGTTAGATAGAAAGAAAATAGACGCTCCTGGATTTGTTTACAATCTTGCCATAGCCATCCGGTATTCTTCGCAAAGCCTAAAATTCATTTTGACACCATTGTTTACATTGTAAAAATTAAAACAACATGGCGGCCTTATTTTTAAAAATTGTCGTCTGCGCATGTCTGTTTCTAGGGTTCGGATGTACTAAGTAAAATGTAGGTTATGCAGGGTGGTGTATATATATGTAAAATGGGGGTCCTGTGGTATTTTTGAGTTGCCGAAAATACCACAGGAATTTTTTAATTTTTTTAAACACACCTCCATCCATCCTCTAAGCTTCGCAAAGCCAAAAAATCATTTTGAACCCACATGATTACATGTAATTGTATTGACAGCCGAAAACCAAAATGCCGAAGGCGGAACATTCCATTTTTCTAGGGTAGGGTGACTTAAAAAATCAGTTGACCAATAGTGGTGTAAATAACAAAATATAAATGCAGTATACTATTTACCTACCCTTTATTTGCTAGATATAATGGCTTCCATTCCAAAATAAAGGATAAGTATGATTGATTGCCGGAGGTGCTGAACATTGTACGACAACACCATATATATGTAAAATGGGGGTCCTGTGGTATTTTTGAGTTGCCGAAAATACCACAGGAATTTTTTAATTTTTTTAAACACACCTATCTACAAATCAGCATGAAATGCTGATTTTGCTTGTTATTTGTTGATTTTGCCCAAATATTTCATGAAATGGTGATTTTACTTGATTTATTAAAACTTTTTTAAAATAGGGGTAGTGAAGATTGCAAGTTTAATTTTTTTTATAAGTTATCAAAATATAATTTAAACCTCAATACATCTAAATCGAAGACACTCAGCGTTGTACGACTTTAACTTCCAGTATTCGTGTTTCATTCTAATCGAATGAGCACCACAACCAACACATACTTGATATCTTGCAGAAGTGCCTTTTTTACATTTTAGGCACGGTAACACATGACTTGTTTTTTATCTATATTTATGCAAACTGCAATAATCGGAATCTTTTGTTGGCTTGCTTTTACATGGATTATGTAATCCAATTTTAAGAAATTGACAAACATTACTTTCCATTGTCTTTTTTGTATATAATTATTTTATATTTAAGAAAAAATATTTTTAATATATAACAAATAAAGTATGGAAAACGAGGAGACTATAAAAGAATTAATACTTCTGTTTAAAACAGGTGTAATAGATAAGCAAACACTATCTAACGGTATAAATGCATTAAAACCAAAGGAAACTTCAAAAGAGGTTAAATCTCAAACATTAGAAAATTTACTCAAGAGACGACGTGCTAAGAAACAACGTAAACGAGAAAAGCAGAAATATGATAAATTACAAGAAAATGTTATAAATGAACAAAAGCAGAATTATGCTAAATTACAGGAAAATGTTATAAATGAACTGAAAGAGTTTAATGATAGAAAATCTAAAGAAAGTATTTCAGAATTAAAACTGGTTGACAAGCCAATGTGTGGCTATTTCAAAGCATACGAAATATCTGCCAAAAAATATAAAGATCCTCGGAAACTACTCCATGATAAAAAATCTATCATTACGAAACAAATAACCAAAGAGCTGACAAAAATGAATGGAATAAAATTTCAGTTAGGTCTCACTGTAGAATTATTTAAAGATGATGGTGCTACAAAAAAATACACCACAGCAGTATTACATAGTGAGCAAAATACAATTTTATCTTCTGAAAAAATAGATGAGTTGTATGATAAATCATCTGATGACATACAAGAAAATTTGGAAAGATTTACAAACACAGCATCAGGATTAGAAATTGATTACTGTGTTACACTTTATTTGAATTTTGCAAAGTATGAGCCACTAAAAGGTTCTTCATACATTCCTTTACATAAAGTAGTATCTGATAAGAAAGCAATTATAAATGTTATCAATAAAGATGATAGATGCTTGGAAGTGTCATTGGTTTCTGCTTTGTGGCCTAATAAAAATAATCCAATCAAGATGTCTAGTTACAACAAACACATGGGTAAGTTAAACATGAAAGATATTGATTGTCCGACTCCGATTTCACAAATTTCAAAAGTAGAAAAACAAAACAATCTTGCCATTAATGCTTACGGGTATACAGTATCAGAAAAAATTAAAAAGGCATCTGTTTTTCCATATAAAATATCAGAGCAGCCGAAGGACATAAAAAGAATTAATTTGATGTTAATCTCTGATGATACTGAAGTTGAACCAGAAAACGAAGATGATCCAAACAACGAAGAAGGGATTATAGATGATAATTACAACCCTGATGATAATCACGAAAAAGTTAAAAAAGAAACAAAATATCATTGGTGCTGGATTAAAGACCTAAACAAATTACTTTATGATCAAAACAAACATCGTTGTAAAACTTACTTTTGTGATCGTTGTCTTCATGGATGCTCCGATGAAGAACTACTTGAAAAACACAAAATAGACTGTGAAGGTATTAACAAAAACTCTTGCCGGATCGAGATGCCAAAAAAAGGTACAATCACCAAATTTAAAAATCATCAAAAACAAATGCATGTACCTTATGTAATATATGCTGACTTTGAAAGCATACTTAAACCCCAATCTTTAAAATTTGGAAAAAAATCAGAAATTACAAATGTGCACAAAGCTTGTGGATTTGGGTATCAAGTTGTTAGATATGATGGTAAAGCAGAAAAACCTGTTATTTATAGAGGTGAGGATACTGTTGAAAAGTTTTTAAATTATTTGGAATGTGAAAAGAGCAACATCAATAACATATTTGCTCATCCTAAACCTTTAATCATGACACAGCAAAATGAATTAGATCATGAAAAAGCATCACACTGCTGGATATGTAAAAATATAATTAACAACGATAAAAACTGTAAAGTAAGAGATCATTGTCATTTTACAGGAGAATATAGAGGTGCAGCACATACAAACTGCAACCTAAAATTAAAAATAAGACCAAACAAAACAACAATTCCTGTTATGTTTCATAACCTTAAAGGATATGATAGTCATCTTATAATGCAAAATATAGCTAAAATAACAGGTAATATTACTTGCATCCCAAACAACGCTGAAAAGTATATTTCATTTAGTGCTGGTCAACTTAGATTTTTAGATAGTTTTCAGTTTATGCCTTCTCCTCTGGATAAATTGGTTAAAACAACATACAAATCTGATTTTAAAATTATCAAAAATCTGTTTGGAGAACAAACAGATCTAGTTTTACGAAAAGGTGTTTATCCATACGAATATATGGACAGTATGGAAAGATTTAAAGAAACAGAATTACCACCCATAGAACATTTTTACAGTAGTCTCAAAGATGAAAACATAAGTACTGAAGATTATAAATATGCCCAAAAAGTATGGAAAGAGTTTAACTGTAAAACTCTTGGTGATTATCATGATTTATATTTGAAAACTGATGTAACTCAGTTAGCAGATGTGTTTCAAACGTTTAGAAAAACATGTAAGAATGCATACAAACTTGATCCTCTGCATTATTATACTGCACCTGGATTATCTTGGGATGCATTACTTAAACATTCTGAAATAGAATTAGAACTTTTGTCAGATATTGACATGCATTTGTTTTTAGAAAAAGGAATGCGAGGTGGAATTAGTATGGTATCAAAACGATATGCAAAAGCAAATAATCCTTTGGTTAGTGATTATAACTCTAACGATCAAAATAACTTTTTAATGTATTTTGATGCAAATAATTTATACGGTTGGGTAATGAGTCAATCACTTCCATATTCTGGTTTTATTTGGAAAAAGAAAAACAAAAGTGGTCACTTTTCCAACCCAAAAGAGGGTAAAGGACAAATACTTGAAGTCGATTTAGAATACCCAAAAGAACTTCATGAATTACATAATGACTATCCACTTGCATCAGAAATAAAAGTAGTAAAAAAAGAATGGCTGTCTGCTTATCAAAAAGATTTAATGGAAAATAATACTATGACAGAACAACTAGTTCCTAATCTTCAGGACAAGAAAAAATATGTAATACATTACAAAATTTAAAACTATACTTATCTTTGGGTATGAAGCTAAAAAAAGTACATAGAGTATTAGAATTTAATGAAAAGCCATGGATGGAATCATACATAAACCTAAACACAGAGTTAAGAAAAAAAGCTAAATCAGACTTTGAAAAATCTTTTTACAAACTTATGAATAACTCTGTATTTGGAAAAACAATGGAAAATTTAAGAAAGCGGACTGATATAAAACTAGTCCGACCTGATGGTTCTGAAAATGAAAAGATAAGAAAAATAATAGCTAAACCAAACTTTAACCGACGTATAAAATTTTCAGATGAATTATCAGCAGTACATGTAAACAAAACAAAATTAACATTAAACAAACCAATCTATGTTGGGATGTCAGTATTGGATTTATCAAAGTATATGATGTATGATTGGTATTATAATACTTTGAAAAAAAGATATGGTTCTGATTGTGATTTATTATACACAGATACTGACAGTTTGCTTATAGATGTTAGAACAGAAGATGCATATAAAGATATGCTTGAGATGAAAGATGAGTATGATTTGAGTGATTACCCTATTAATCATCCAATGCACGATGATACAAATAAAAAAGTATTAGGCAAAATGAAAGACGAATGTGCTGGTGTTGCTATAGCTGAGTATGTTGGATTGAGGCCTAAGCTATATTCGATTTTGATAGCTGATGAAGAACCCATTAAAAAAGCAAAAGATGTAAAAGAATATGTAATTAAAAAACACCTAAACTTTGAAAACTACAAAGATGCATTATTCAACAAGAAAAAATATAACCATGAAATGAATATGATACGATCAATAAAGCATCAAATATATGGCATAACAGTAAACAAAGTATCACTATCACCATTTTACTCAAAAAGATATATCCGAGAAGATGGTATTACGACTGATGCACATGGTTTCTACAAAAACTTATGAATTTTGGTATCAGCATGAACAATAAGTAGTTCTTCTTTGACAAATCCTATCTGTGGCGCTGGTGCTTTCAAATAATAAACTCTTATACCTTGCGTCACCATATAACTTTTAATCTTGTGAATATCTACACTCCACATTGGATCAGTTGCTCTGCGTCTTCCACCTTCTTGTTCCCCGGGTTGATATAAATATCTTACACTTGCATTCATACAGATAGGATCATCTTTTAATATTTTTGTTTCAACAGGAGGGGGCTTTTTTGTCTCCGCATTTATGGCTTTAACAACTTCTGGTAATCTTTTTACTCATTCTCTATTACGTTTTTGCGAATCTATTTCCTTAGCATACTGATAGCCAAACAATCTCTCAGCTAATGTTCTGTTAAATCTTTCCACTAAAGCTTGGTCTCTGTGTATTTCTGTTCTGCCTCGTCTGATATTTACTTTGTGTTTTACCATCAACTGTGATACTGCACCCATAAATGCTCTGCCTGGATCCACTTGTAATAACTTTGGATATTTCAAATGTCGACTGTATATATTTTCAAATGCTTTAGCAACTTCTTTGCTATCCTTGGAAGTCAGTGGCTCTGCTTCTTTGTATCTACTTGCAATATCAACCACAGTTAACGCATATTTATATGTCTTGCGTCCACGTCCAATTCCAAAAGTATCATGCGGCAGAAATAACAAATCAGCTTGATGCACTCCATTCTTAGTAGAAACATCAAACCTGGGTCTAACTATTTTCTTCGGCGCAGGTAAATAAATCTGCCACACAGCTTGTTTCTTTAAAAATTCTAATGCCTTTTTTTCACTGACACCAGCCTCTTTTGCTAATTTTTTAACTGCTGTGTAACCTCTCCAAAATCCTTTTGGGCTGTAATAAATCTTTTCCATTTTTTTTTTTACTAAAGAATAAACTTTATATAACTATAAAGAAAAAATGGAAATCACAACTGCACAATTTGATGAACTGCTCGAAGAGCAATATCAAAATAGCACAAAGAAATGGACAGACTTGGAAATAGATAAAATATACAAAATTACAGATACGAAAATAGTAGATACCAAATATGGTCCATCCATGGTATTAACATTATTAGACAATGGTGAAGTATGGGCGCCTGATCATCTTAAAAATAAATTAGAGAAGAGTGCTAAACCACCATATTATATTCGACCACTTGGATTGAAACCATGTAAAAACAACAAAAAAAATAGGTATCACGCATATGACTTAGTCTTTTCAAAGTAAACTTAGTCATTTCAAATCCAAAAAAGTCTAAAGTAATTATAGTTTTAAACTATTTTTTTTTTTATAAAATCAATTTATACGCCACAAATCCAGTTGCAGCCATGCCCACCACAATAAACGTAATTTCTCTATTCTGTTGATCCGGAGATGGTGTATAAAAATCACTCAACTTGGGCTCCGGTTCCAAAAGTAAATGTTTGCCAGTTATGTAATAATACTGTTTCATAGCCTGATCCACATCATCAAAAGTCTGCTCTGCATGATGTTCTTTTTGTAGTTGTTTATTAATAAAATCTAATCTCTCTGTTCTTTTTTTATTCCACTCCACTTGTGCTGCGTTTAATTGTTCCACTGCTTTGTCATGCCTTTGTCTTTCCTCATCTGAATGACTTCCCATTTTTGAAAAGAAATAATTTGAACCGCTAAACGCTAATGCATTTGTTAATGCGCCACCGATCATCATTGCTATTGCACTTGCCATTTTTTTTTTATATATATATTTTTTAAAATTATTTCATAATATCCGCAGGAATAATACCTTGCTTAATCAACATATCCTTTGTAGCCATTGCTAACATTATATCCACAGACAGCATCCCAACATCTACCATATTAAAATCCACTTTAGGTGCTGGTCTTTTTAGTATTTTTCTGCCAATTTCAGAATATCCAACAGTTAGAAGTGTTTCCACTCCAGCATGATACATCATATTTACAATTTGTTTTCCGTCAATACTTGCTGCCATTTTTTTTTATATGATTATGTTTTTAAAATAAATTATTAAAAATCAAACGGGTCTTTTGGTGCAACATGAACAGGTTGCACAGCTACAGGCTGCGTAGCAGATTTCTTGTTATAAATATACAAACCCAACCCAGCAATGCCTAATAAAACCAGACACGGTGGAATATAATTTTTGTATACATTTATTTTGATTTTTTCTGGTTCTTCTTCACCTATTGTTATTTTTGTTATTTCATTTGCAGCATTTTGATTTGTAACATCTTGAAGCAAACGCTTTGCCTTTTTTGCCGCTGCTCCTTTTTTTCCAGCTTCTATTCTTTTTGGATTTTTTACTTTTTGTTGTTCAACAGGTTGTGTAACAACAGGTATAACTTCACTCTCTTGGTTCTCCATTTATATATTCTATATTTTTATTTTTATTAAAATCAATATGTCTAACAGTTGTCAGTATTGCTGTAAATGGTGCTAAGCACATTCCATACCTATAATACAACTCGCAACAAGCACTTGTCAAAGCATGATTAATAAATGGGTCTTCCTCCAAATCTTCTATCAGCTTTGGTGGATTGGTTACATTAAAATATTTTGATACTCCCATCACATACAAGTTAATAAAAGAATTACCTAAAGTCTTGGTCATACTTGCCCCAAGCCTTGCTTCATATCTGCAGTAAAGTTTGTTAATTTCATCCGGTGGCATGCCATCTATGTTTGTGAGTTGTATGTCTTTACCCAAATATTGACGACTACCACCGCCAGCCACTATAGCTGATAATCTTTCTTTTTTTGTTTCTTGTTGCTTTGATTCATCTGGTTCCGTCTGTTCCGATATATTTTGTAATAGTTCTTCCGCATTCATTTTTATATTATTAATCTTATTTTTTATCTTGAAATAAATATAAAATACAAAACAACTAGCTGCGATATTCATGCAACTAGTAATTGTTAGTATTGTTAATAGCATTGTTATTAATATTGCTATTTTTTCTATTAACATTATTAATTTGCTGCAAGCATTGCTATTAACATTGCTACTTTGCTATGAGCAATGCTATTAGCAATACTATATTCATGGTCAGTATTGCTATTAACATTGCTACTTTGCTGTTAGTATTACTATTAGCAACAGTTGTAATAAAAGGTATTATACCTAAGTGGAATAAATATATTTTGTAATAAAAAAATATTATATAAGAAAAAATGGATTTGAAAATAACAGACGGTGAGAATAGTGATTATAACAAAAATAAAACAGCACTGGAGGTAACCCTGATCTTTCAGGGGAGGTAATTTTAATTTTCAAGGGAAATAACTCTTTTTTTTCAAGGGAAGTAACTCTTTTTTTTCAAGGGAAGTAACTCTTTTTTTTCTTCAAGGGAAGTAACTCTTTTTATTTTACTATGTCACATGACCGTTTATAAACGTCTATTTATACACCGTCTATTTATACACCGTATCATACACACAACCGTTTACGTTTTGTGACAATTTTTGTTTTAATTAATATTTAAAAGTACTTTTACAAACTATTAAAGCAAATGTCAACGCTATTAATACCAACACAACTAATTTATCAGATTGTATTGCAGCACAATGCTAATTAGAATTACTAACTATGATAATTTAAATTTATGCAAATTTAAAACCCCTTTTTAAAGTCAAGCGTTCGGTGATATAGTATATATAGGAGATCGAGTTATATTATCTATCGGTTATATGTTGGTAAGTGTTGGTTACCTGGTGAGAATGACAGTTATTAGTTAACTTGTTGTAGTCTCACAATTGTGGCGCTTAGTAGATGGTATCTGTGTAGTTCCGTTACTAGCAAACTAATATTGGGGTGCAGCTGCTAAAGAATTCTTCCCTGATATGTGTTTGCTGGTAACAGACCTTGCCAAACTTTAGGTGTATCTCTGCGTTTAGTTTCGGTAGAGATATGTCAAATAGAGTTCTGGTGATGTCTATGGAATGAGCCAGCCCATTGAAAAGTTAAACGGATTGTGGGATGAGCGCAAGGGCAGATTGCCTAATTGAAACCAGGTGATCACATTAACGGCTGTGCACAGCTGCTTAAAAAGAATTCGTACAGCCGTTAATGTAAAATACATGCGCATAACATGTGGCTTTTGCAAAAAATTATAAAATAAATTATTCAACCCAATAACCAGTTGGTTGGTCAGTTCTCAATATCAACTTGGAATATTTAGTCTTAGCTAAAGCTTTTCTTATTCTGGTTCTCTCCTCCAACGTCGAAATAACATCATTTTCTCTCAAACAATTTTCAAAACTATCTCTGTCTTTGGTGTAAAACATACACAACCATTTTGCTTGCTCTCTCAAATCTTTCAATACAGAATTATATCTCTGTGAAATGACCCACACTGATTGTTTGGCGTGACGACCGGAGAATGCCAACTCTGATAACATATCTTTTTTCTTTGTTAATTCTTTTGTGGCTGAGCAATCGTCAATAATGTATAATGTGGGCTGGCCAGCATATTGTTTGAAAAAGAAACGCAACAGTTCTTGTAACATTTCTTTACCGTTGCTCACGGGATTGACAATTATTATTTTTTTATCTTTTGGGTTTTTCACATCTCCTATCCAGGATCTATTTTTATAAGCCTCGTTCCACTCTATGGTTGGACACAATATAATTATATGTTCAAAAACTCCAACATACTCTTGTTCAAGTATGTCAAGAACAAACTCTGTTTTACCACAGCCTGTCTAACCACAAATAATGGCACTGTGTGAATATTTAGGATATTTTTGTTGCAAACTAGTATCCTGCTTCTTTGAATCTTCCATCTTCGAAATTGATTTGCGCATCTTGTATTATATATATATAAATATTTAAAGTTTGATCTGCATCTGCTTTTTTATTTATTAATATCGTTATGCCTTCACTGCCGTTTTCTATTCTTCTTCCACTGCCGTGTAATAAATTGTCCTCACATGTTCTAAGGTCAAGCCACAAAGCATATGATTTTGTCAAATAGGTCTCAAGAGAAACACTGGTAAAGTTTAAGTCCCTCGCTGCTATTTCTGTCTCTTTGTTTCTTTTTGATGTTAAGGCAAAATATTTGTTAATTTCATCCCAATGTTGATATGCCCTCATGCCCTGACTATACAACTGATTTGGTACTCCCTCTATTGTCATTTCAACCTTTTCAATTTTTGGGTTGTAATAGGTTTCTGCGCTTGTTCTTTCTGGGTCTTCAAACAGCATTAAAATACCTTTCATGCTCCGTGCTGGTACATTAATGTTGATGTTCCAAAGAGTATCAGATTTGTTTGCTATTATTTTTCTATGTCGCAAGATACGATCATACATAAATGACATCTTACCATTGATTTGCTGTCTTATTTGTCTGGATAATTCAACATCACTAACCGTATCAAATACCAAGCAGATATTTTTTATTACATAAGATGCATCAACATCACTGCTTTTGATAACTTTGTTATAATCGTTAAACGTTAATTCATATTCTAACCTATCACCAAGCCCCGCTTGATAAAATGGCATATGACTTTCTAACATTTCAAAGTCCAGTGGAATACAAAATCTATTTCCATAAGCTGCTGCTATAGCTTCATCTCCGGTGTCTGAGGAAGCATCTCCCGCGCTAACTCTATGTTTTAGCATGTTTGATTTACCAATACCTTGGTAAGCTGTGTTTAATCGTTCGGTAGGGCTTTTCCATAAATCTACATAACAATGATATATATCACTGTCATCTATTGACATGACTTCGTTGCCACTTATTCTTATTGTCATTTTTTTCACAATTGTTCTACCCAGATTTTGAAATAGAGTAGCGTTGGCGTCTGTTCTGCTTTTAAGTTCTATTTCAAAGGCAAGACGAGCAGTACGAGGAACTATCACATCATAAGTACTTAGATTGGGAAATCTTACAAGCAGTTGCTGGTTTTGGTCTATTGTTGATGGATTATTAGTTATTACTACACTTGTGCGGATGCCTTTGGCACCATGAGGTTCTCTTAGTTTTCTATGAGGGCTGAGTTTGTTTCCGTAAGCCGACATTGTTTTTTTATTTTTAAATATATTTTTTAAAATTAAATAAAATAAACAATGGCTGAAGGAGGATTTGATGCGTTTGATATGACTGAAGAAGACTTGGATAAAGCACTTGAAGACGATTTTATACAACCTAACCCAGAATTCCAGAGACAAATTGTAAATGAAAATAAGCTTATTGATCAGCTTGAAGGAGAAGATAAAACAGAAGAACAGCTTACACAAAAAAAGTGGTTAGTAGATCAATTTTTTACTGAGGTTAATGCTGAGATCAGCGGAATTGATTATAAAAATGATTTTAGAGTGGCTGAGGACGAAATCGGTAGAACAATGTTATATGCAGTTCAGTTGGGAACAGATGATGTTCAACTTACCTATTATAAGGGAAATAATCCAAACGAACCAATCAAGTTTTATGCGCTGGACACTCTACATAGAAAACATGGCATTGACTTCATAAAAAATAATTTAAACATATATGATTTTTTAGCCCCACGTGAAAGACTTGCTCGGGGTAGAGCAGAAACAGCAGCCTTGGCAAAAATTAAAAATACCCTCACAAAAGAAGGAGAAAATATACCATTGCAATCTTTTTCAACAACTGAAGATGTACAAAATACAGTAGATGAGGTAAATATAATTGAGAGTAATTTGAGTAATATAATAGATGAAACTCATCCTAAAACTGCTGTTCAACCAGAAAGTCTAACACTGCGAGAGATACGAGGTTTAGATAAGGTATTGCAAAGCTTTCGTGGAGAACTTACTAATAATCTCTCAAAGCTCACTGAGCTTGATAAAGATATAACAAAAGAAAAACAAAAATTAGAACAGGTTAGCACCCCCGGGCAGGAGGATGAGTTTCAACAAGAGCGCATACGTGACAGAATAAAAAACTTAGAAGATGAAAGAAGTTCACGACTTGAAGCGGCGAGTGAAAACAAAGAAGCATTACGCAGTCAAATAAACAGGATAAAAGAAACTATAAATAAGGTGTTAAAAAAAGACACAACATTGGGTGAGAGAATAAAAACATTATTCAGAGAGCAAGATATTACTATTGTTAGTATTTTGACTGCCTTTGGTATGATTATTGGGGTATTAGTTGATACCATTATTCCTACAACAGGAGGAGGGACTGCACCTGTTCCAACTCCAAAGCCTGATCCATCAAGTGTAAAAGATTGGATAAAAAAACAACTATTTAATCTTGGTAAACTTCTTGCCAACCTAGCTGGTAAAGCTGCTGCAGCACTTCCAGGAGTTATTGGTGCAATAGTATCATGGCTTTTATCTGCAACAGGTAATGTTATTAATTGGCTTGGTAACAATCTATGGGCTTTGCTTGTGTTTGTTTCCGGGTTGTTATATGTGGCAGCCAAAGAGTGGTTTAGTAAATCTCATAAATAAGTAATGCAGCAAGACCTATTACTATAGTACCAACAATTATAGTTGTTTTGTTATCTTCGTGTTCAATCGCTATTTTTTGTATTTCTGGTGGGTTATGTTTCACAGTTTTATGTATTGATTTATCAAAGTCCGGCAGAAATTTCTTTGTCGTGGTGCCTTGAAAAGGTTGAATATGTTTTGGTGGCACTGGTTTTACATTTACATCATTATTCAATCCTAATGCTTGTGCATCGGTTGCTATTACAATTTCATTATTGTAGTCTTGTATTGTTCCAATTCCTAATTCCATGTCACTCGGAGACATATACAATCCACTTCCATAGACAAAATTTACTTTACTTCTTGCATATTTTAGGGTGTTTTCATATCTTGAAATTTGACTGGGCAAGTCGATGGGGCTATTTATTGCGTCCTCTACATTTGCTAAAAATTGTTTCTGTGCATCAAATGCTGTCCCAGTTCCAAGTATATCTGTTCTTGTTTGTGATTGTGAGCCAAGGATTGCCCAGCAGTATGTTCTTATGCTGTCATTGATTCTTTCTACTCCTGCTCTTGTAAATCCAGATGAACAATCTAGTATAAAAGTAGACCAGCTGTTGTCTGCCTCAAATCCTTGTGCAATGTAATCAATGTGATATGTTTTATCACTCTCATAGACTGTAAAACTCATCGTTTTGTTGTCGTATACAGTATTTACCAAAGGATGATAACCAATATGTGTCCAGTAATTGTAAATTGTTCCTAGACCATTATTATAGCTTTGTTTCTGTCTCCAGTCTGAATTTAAGTCAACGTTAAACTCCTTGCATATTCTCTCGTATGCGTTTCGGTTATATGTGTTATTAAATGCATTCCAATTCGAGTCTTGCGGCATTGCTACACTCATCTCAAATAATATTCTTCTGACTTGGTAATAGACATGAAATCGAAATAACGAACCAACCAAATCATCAGCTTTTAGATGATTGTTGAAATCAATGCCACATCCAGTTGTCGCACACCAAATAGCAAAGTTTAACTGATTCTGTCAAAATAACATCCAATCTGTTCCCCAGCGTTGGACTATAGCATCTGATTTGACGTATGAAAGTTTGTATTTTTCAAAGACATTGGGGAATGATGCTTTAAAGCCTTTACCGTCTGATGTTATAACTATGTTTTGATTTATTATATCTATCACTTTCTTGCTAAAAGTATTTAAATATTGAGCATCCGGGTTATATTTGAATTCTTTAGAAATCATTTTTATTTGTGTTTTTATATTTATATATTAAAAAAAATGTTTCATACAATTTCAAACATAGACAACTCTATTAATTTACAGCAGTATATCGATAATAGAGATGAAACTAAGCGCGTTGGATTAAAAAGTGTTACATACACTATCGGTTGGTATAATATTAATCATGAAACCATAAAGACACGAAACCCAGATAAAATAGAACATTTAGCAGGTGGACTCTATAACTTTCAAGACTTGATAAGAAAGTTTAATGAGCTAAATATAAAGATTATCCTGGACTATAATGTCTTAATTGGTGTAGCCTTTTTAAATACGCCAGTAGATACACGAATGTCAAGCTGTCTTTCAAAAATGTTAGGATTCAAGGACAGAAAATGGTTGACAGGTACTAATATAGCGGATTACCCAATGGATTTAGCTCTTTGCAAACAGCTATATGTTCATCTGAAACAAGTTAATAAGAGTAGTAATTATTTCAATGGTGCACCAAGCACTATTATAGGTGTTGTGCCTGTAGTAAATAAGAAGTTTGGAGATATAGTATATACAAGTTTTTATCCTGAATATCACTGTCTTATGAATGGTGCAATTACTGAATTGAAAATAGAAGTCAGAGATGAGTATGGCAACACAATAGATAATCACGGTTTGCCCATGAGTTGTGTTTTAGAAATTATTTAAAAAATATATTTTTATAAAAAAAAAACAATGAGTATATATGGACCAACAAGAATTACAAGAGACGTATTAGAGCTTTTAATAGGTGATGTTAAAAATTTATATAATCACATTTTGCCTTTTGCTGACCAGTTTAATCATTTAAAAAATAGAGTTGATAATCTTAAAACAATATTTGCAGAGGCTAAGGGCCCACTTGTATCAAACAGAATACTCTCATTTGGTAACGGCGGGGCAGAAAAAAATGTGGGGCATGTAATGACACGCCGTGGACGGATTATGGGAATAGGTTTAGCAAGTGACCGATTAGTTGGTGACGTAACTGTAATAGTTTCGGTCAATGGTGTTGAACAACCAAATTATGGTATAACGCTTCACATCATCCCACGCAATCATGATAACTTTGATAAACCTTTAGAGATTGGCGCTGGTTCTGTTGTTAACTTTGTATGCATGGTTGCTAACGCTACAGCTGTAAATACGGTGGCATCGTTATTAATTGAATTAATTTAATTTTTTATTTATTAATAACAAAAATGCCGAAGCAACCAACAGCACCAAGTTTATATCCTGATTTGTCAGTGGAAAATTTTGTGGAAAACGGACAAAATTATAGATTACAAAAGATTTCAGAAATTGAAAAAAAGTTAATAACAGAACGAGATATACGTCAGTCACTTTATAAAAATTATAAACGTGGTATTAATATTACAGATGGAATTGACACTACCTTGATATCGGCAGGTGTTATTATGGCTGGGATTGGATTTGTTATTCCAGTTTTATTACCTTTAGAAATAGCAGCAATAGTATGTGGAGCTACAGGTGTTTGTATTAATTTTATCAGACGCAAGCTTAATGCAAAAGCTCAAAAACATCATGAAATAAAAACTTTGGCCGAGGCTAAGTTAAATAGCATAAAGCAGTTAATATCAAAAGCGTTGAGTGATGCACAAATATCTGATCAAGAGTTTAAGATGATTTTAGATGAGTTAGATAAATATCATAGTTTAAAAGAAGACACCAAACAAAAAAAGGCTGAAATAAGTGAAGCTCAAAAAAAAGAACTAGTAGAGCAGGGAAGAAAGGAAGCAATGGCAACATTACAAAAAAGTCTAAAAAGTGTGTAATAAATTGTTTTAGTAATGTGTATGAGTACGATCCACCACCTTTGTATTCAAGGTCGGAAAATTGTTAATTTAAATGTAATTTTAATAACAAATTAACAAATTTGTTTTGTATTAAATAAACATTTTATAATTTTAATAGCTATATAAAAAAAAATAAACTTGCAATCTTCACTAACCCTATTTTAAAAAAGTTTTAATAAATCAAGTAAAATCAGCATTTCATGAAATATTTGGGCAAAATCAACAAATAACAAGCAAAATCAGCATTTCATGCTGATTTGTAGATAGGTGTGTTTAAAAAAATTAAAAAATTCCTGTGGTATTTTCGGCAACTCAAAAATACCACAGGACCCCCATTTTACATATATATGGTGTTGTCGTACAATGTTCAGCACCTCCGGCAATCAATCATACTTATCCTTTATTTTGGAATGGAAGCCATTATATCTAGCAAATAAAGGGTAGGTAAATAGTATACTGCATTTATATTTTGTTATTTACACCACTGTTGGTCAACTGATTTTTTAAGTCACCCTACCCTAGAAAAATGGAATGTTCCGCCTTCGGCATTTTGGTTTTCGGCTGTCAATACAATTACATGTAATCATGTGGGTTCAAAATGATTTTTTGGCTTTGCGAAGCTTAGAGGATGGCTACGCGAAGATTGAAAACAGATTCAGGAGCGACCGTTTTCATTCTATTCAATCATGTCAGGTATGAAAACATAAAGAAAGTAATAAAAAAAAATCTCGATTCATATTCGACGCATAGGTACCCTGAAATGCACAGTAGGTCCTAGAACTCCGCCCTGGCTAATCTCGGGGTTCATTTTAAAGTCGGTCGACATAAGTTATGGCAATCCAGAATGGCCGCCATTGACAAGTCAACAACTACCATCGTGAACCACCATATCTTTCCTAAAATGGGTTCGGTGTGTCAGGAATGTACAAGTCTTTTAGACTGAAGGACATCTCAAAACTCAACACATATACTGGACTTTAGGGAACACCAAAACAGAAGTATCCAAATAACATTTATTCATATTGAGAAAACATCATTATGATTAGTAAGTTTCAGTATATAATGCATGACGACACGTACAATCAGATCCATGGACATTTGCTATAAATAAGAAGGTCGTTATAAAAGCTATAAGCAACTATGTGTTAGATTAATGTAATGTAGAGTCGTTAGACCTATCCACTTTTAAGTAAGACGTCCACAATATATAACAGATACAATTTTCTACCCAATCTGTTCATCAGCAATCGAAAACTAGCAATAAACAAAAGTACATGTATATAAAATTATGATGTGACCCCGGCAGAAGTTTGCCTTGGTGGTCCACATCTATAAATCCGATAATATCAGGGAATCATGTATTCGTCTAACTATTCGCCCCAAATAGGCAAATTTATGACAGCATGCCAATGATTATGACTTATCGTGAAATAAAAACACAGCTTTTGCTAATCTGCACTATCTCAATATAAAACTCAACACTCTGAATTAAGGTAGAAAATAGATACTATACATTTCGAAGTCTATGGTGCAAAATAAAGGTAACCTCAGAGGGTGATTGAACATATTTTATGGTAGAATTTCTAAGTCAAATACATTTGAATAGTTCCTGCCGAAATATGACACTTATTTCATAAACGATATCAGTGCGATATGAATACGCATGTCTTACAATAATTAATGCAGGGTCATGGCTTCAAAGTGCTGTAGAGACATGGTGTCTGATACACGTTACACATCACCGCATGCAACATTCTATGATACGCCATATATGCAATGTCATTTTAGTCGGAATAGAGAAAATTTCTTTAAATAACAGTATGCATTATTCTATAATTTAGTTTTATACAAAATACCTATAAAATAGAAATCATGCATCACGTTGGTTTTCTCGAAAGTACAGGCATACAGGATTCTTTAGAAGTAAAAATAAATACAACCAAATAAATTAAATACGACCGAAACAATTAACTAGTATTTAGAGATGTGGTCTCTCAATTTAAAGGGTTTTCGAAAGGTTTAGTGTTAGAAATATAGCAGATTGCAACGAATTTTGGAGAGAGAGATGTTATGCGACCCTACCCTAGAAAATGGTCTCCGGAAGTGATGAAAATTACAAAGCAGTAGGCTGTGTTAAAATAAATTAGTCTGATTGGTTATGAGTGAAAGTATAAGAAACTAACCAAATTATCTCCCAATAAAAAATAAGTGAAAGCGTGGAGCGTCACACAACCCACTCCCCAAGGGAAAAGAAATGTTGGTACATTTTGTTTAAGGGGAGATAATTTCATGGAAACAAACATCAAGGTAGTAATCAACAATGGCATTCAACAGTAATTGAGGGGCACACAGGATGTCTAAAATTACAAGCCCATCCTATGTCTCCCTCAAAAACAGTTAGACTAACATACAATATATCAAAATTAAGTTATTCTTTTATCAGAATAAAGCACAACCACAAGTCTGTCCTATGAACCTCACGTGTACTGAAACCCATCATCCATAATGACCATTTCTTAATTGATAGATTTGTACTGTTAGATTTGAAATATAGCTAGAATAAATGTTTGCATGTAATATGGTGGTGTTCTATTCCTTTGAAACAAATTGGTTTTGAGTCAAAATTGATATAAGTAACAGATTAATCAGCATTGTCTGAAATATTACTAATTCAAAATATATTTTATACATTAAATTTAGAGCCAGTGTCTTGAACACAGACACACCATCAAATGAATTGTCATGACCATGTATGCAATGTAATTTTAGTCTACTAAATGAAGAACATTTCTTTAAATATCAGTATGCATTAATCTATAATTTAGTTTTACATGTAAACAATACATGATTATTTTTATAGCAAAATACCTATAACATAGAAAGAATGCATCACGTTGATTTTCTCGAAAGTACAGGCCGACAGAATACTTTAAAAGTGAAAAATACAACCACATAAATACAGCCGAAATAATGAACTATGTATTAATATAATAGAGATGTGGTCTCTCAATTGAAAGGGTTTTCGAAAGGTTTAGTGTTAGAAATGTAGCAGATGGCAACGAATTTTGGAGAGAGAGATGTTATGCGTCCCTACCCTAGAAAATGGTCTCCGGAAGTGATGAAAATCACAAAGCAGTAGACTGTGTTAAAATAAATTAGTCCATCTGACTGGTTATGAGTGAAAGTATAAGAAACTACCCAAATTATCTCTCAACAACAAATAAGTGAAAGCGTGGAGCGCCACAATATTTTCAAGTAAAGTTAATATTAATTGCTTATTTGTAACTTATAATAAGCAGCAAGTGACGTTAAAAAGGTTAATTATAATGTAACTATTATGTAACACTTGCTCCATGGCTAACGTCTAAAATTTGCGACCGAAACCACACACCCACCCCCACCCCAAATTTACCGTCTGAAAAATGTGACGTCACATAACGTTGATAAAAACGACGTCATTATACTTATTATACCTAAATCATACATTTTAAAAAAAGCTTTTCCCTTTATTTTTTTTCCTAAATAGCAAAAATTAATCTCTTTTATTCTCAATGTCGACACTCTCGTGCTCCTTTTCCCCAAAATAAGCAGGCCTAGGCCTTTTCCCAATTTTCTCAAAAATTATCTCCTGAACCTTGTAATATACAGAATCCAACGTGTCAAACCTATGCAAAAGTGTGTGTGTGTGTATGTGTGCGTGCGTGCGTGCGTGCGTGTGTGTGTGTGTGTGTGTGTGTGTCGTTCTGAGGTTTAATGTCCCTCCACCAAAAAGCTCGCAAAGCCGGGAGGTATCTCGAAGAGAAGGGTACAATAGAGTCGATTGAAGAATCTACTTTAGCGTAGGTAAATCAATTTATACTATTTATTTCAATTGTTACTAATATAGTCATAAAGTACAGTATATTTAACATACAGACTACATTTTGCATTAAAACAACCATCTCGTACACTTCTGCGAAGCATCCCGAAGAATGACGGGATTGGCCGAGTTTTCACGTTTGCAGAACACAAACTTACAATAAAAAAGCGTCCAGATACAACTATGGTAAGGCTCGTACCATTTATTAGTGCTTGTTTTAGAGAAATTAAATTTATTACGTTTCCATCGGTAAAAGATTGGGATTTATCAGTGAAAGAGTATTCATAATCGCTAAATAATATTAACTTACTCCGAACGCAAAAATAACTAACTGTGACGCTAAGTTATGACGTCAATACAGTGGTGCTGACGTCGACGTCACCAGCCGATAACGTTCAATAACGCGAATTATTTCGGTTAAAATCATTAAACTGATTTAAAATGTAATAAATAGATTATTTAACTGCTGTGTTCGATTATAGAAAAAATCCTTCACCCGATGGTAGCCGTGTTTTCTTTTTTCACTCATTCGCATACGCTCGTTCGTGAAAAGAACCACACGTCTACCATCTCGTGAAGGATTTCCCTATAATCAATCCAAACTGCTAAATAATCTCTATATAACTGACACAGACAGTGAAGCGAAAGTAGAAATGTGGTAAATCTATTTGTGATGTGTCAAAAGAGAACGTGACGTCATTTTCCTTACATGATACATGACCCCTGTTTTTATTGCATATTTCTATTGGCGGACGCTCGATCTTTGATTGATATGTGTTTTAAAATTGTCTACGGAGACAAATGTGCATTTGTTTTTCTTTTAGAAATATCAGGGAGTACGTTATAACGTACTCCCTGGAAATATGTCTACCTCATTCCTATATAAAACGAAGATCGAAAATCAATGGTACAATGACACTTTTTTATCATGCTCATTGAAGGTCTTTATCATGACACCGCGTACATGCAAACGTGGTAGTCGTAAATGGAGAGTCTACTATAGAATTAACAGCAACTCTACAGTTTTGCAGATAAGAAGGTTCTAGGTACATTCTCCTTAGTGTATCTTGATGTAAATGGAGGATGAGCCTGGCATGTTCATTCCTGTTAGGCGCCATAAAACCTTTGAAGTTTCATGTGTTGATTCGCCTTAAAACCCAATTCAGTTCAGTTCAGTCAACAGTAGCCCATCAACCTTGTCTTCACCACTCTCTTGTTGTGTATGATCCTTTTTAGCACAGGCATCCATTATGATAATTAATATAGAATGATAGACAGAAGAAGAGATGTAGTTATGTGTATATATATATATAAGTTAAGGCCAGAATTTCACACTTACTTTTCCTGATTTTTGTTGGTACCTTTTTTCTGATCCGTGCGTACTTCTTTCTCAGCGATTGGGTCAGATATACCATTATCTTCGTTTCTGCAACTTATATATAAAGTATATGCATATTAGGCTCTATCTCGTCTTCCCTCTATCCTTCTATATTACCGAAATGAACACTTTTCATTGTATATTTAACTCTGATTGTGTGGTACAATGCGGACCAGAGGTGTCATTGGTTTGTGTGCTGTGATTTCTATGGGGCATTTTTTTCTCATTTTGGTAATTAATGATTTACTTTCCGGGATCGCTTAAAATAGAGATGATTTTAGGTAAATATATGCATATTATGATTTCTAACATTTGATCATTCGTTGGACAGTGGGTAACTTAGCGCATCGCGCATGCGCGAAAAACCCTTGCCTTGTACGCGCAAATATTCATGGGTAAATTATTATTCGCTGGTTAAGGTATGAAATGTTTGTTGCTTATACTTGCTCGCACTGCTTTGTTGCTTATACTTTCTCGCACTACTTTATTGCTTATACTTTCTCGTACGGCTTTGTTGCTTATACTTTCTCGCACTGCTGTGTTGCTTATACTTTCTCGCACTGCTTTGCTACTTATACTTTCTCGCACTTCTTTGTTGCTTATACTTTCTCGCACTACTTTATTGCTTATACTTTCTCGTACGGCTTTGTTGCTTATACTTTCTCGCACTGCTTTGTTGCTTATACTTTCTCGCACTGCTTTGCAACAAAGCTCTGCTTTGTTGCTTATACTTTCTCGCACTGCTTTGCTGCTCATACTTTCTCGCATTTCTTTGTTGCTTATACTTTCTCGCACTGCTTTTTTGCTTATACTTTATCGCACTACTTTGCTGCTAATACTTTCTCGCATTTCTTTGTAGCTTATACTTTCTCGCACTGCTTTGCGCACTACTTTGCTGCTTATACTTTCTCGCACTTCTTTGTTGCTTATACTTTCTCGCACTTCTTTGTTGCTTATACTTTCTCGCTCTGCTTTGTTGCTTATACTTTCTGGCACTGCTTTGCTGCTCATACTTTCTCGCATTTCTTTGTTGCTTATACTTTCTCGCACTTCTTTGTTGCTTATATTTTCTCGCACTTCAATGCTGCTTATACTTTCTCGCACTTCTTTGCTGCTTATACTTTCTCTCACTGCTTTATTGCTTATACATTCTCGCACTTCTTTGTTGCTTATACTTTCTCGCACTTCTTTGTTGTTTATACATTCTCTCACTGCGTTGTTGCTTATACATTCTCTCACTGCTTTGTTGCTTATACTTTCTCGCACTTCTTTTTGCTTATACTTATTCGCAGTGCTTTGTTGCTTATACCTTGCTTTGTTGCTTATACCTTCTTTCACTTCTTTGTTGCTTATACTTCACGCACTTCTTTATTGCTTATGTTTTCTCGCACTGCTTTTTTGCTTATACTTTCTCGTACTGCTTTGTTGCTTATACTTTCTCGTACTTCTTTGTTGCTTATACTTTATCGCACTGCTTTGTTGCTTATACTTTCTCGCACTACGTTATTGCTTATATTTTCTCGCACTTCTTTGTTGCTTATAATTTCTTGTACTGCGTTTTGGCTTATACTTTCTTGTACTTCTTTGTTAATTATACTGACACAAAATAATGTGTTGCTTATGCGTTCTTGTTTTTCTTTGTTAATTATACTTACTCGAACTGATGTATTGCCTATATTTTTGCACTGCTTTTATGTTTTTGCTTATATTTTATTTCACTGCTTTGTTGATTATACTTACGTGCACGTTTTTGTTGATAAATACAAACGTGCACTTCTTTGTTATTAATACTTTCTTGCACTTCGTTGTTGCTTATACTTCTTTTTTATTATACTTTCTTGCTCCGCTTTATTGATTAGACTTACTTACATTTCTATCTTGATTATACTTTCTCGCACTTCTTTGTTGGTTATACTTAGTTCACTTCTTTGTTGACTATACTTACGTGCACTTCTTTGTTGATTATACTTACGTGCACTTCTTTGTTGATTATACTTACGTGCACTTCTTTGCTACTAATATGTTCTTGTACTGCTGTGTTGCTTATATTTTCTTGCACTGCTTTCCTGCTTCTGTTTCTTGCACTTCTTTGTTGATTATATTTACTTGCACTGTTTTATTGGTTATACTCTCACTTATTTGTTGGATATACTTACTTGCAATTGTTTTTGTTGGTTATACATACTTTCACTTCTTTGTTGCTAATACTTTCTTGCTCTGCTTTGTTGCTTATATTTACACATTTTTATTGGATATACATACTTCCCTTTCTTTGTTGGATATACATACGTTCACTTATTTGTTGGATATACTTACTTATGCTTATTTGTTGGATATACATACTTCCTGTTATTTGTTAGATATACCTATTTGAATTTCTTTGATGGATATACCTGCTTGAACTTCTTTGTTAGGTATACCTACTTGCACTTATTTGTTGGATATACTTACTTGCACTTATTTGTTGGATATACCTATTTTGCACTAATATGTTGGATATATTTACGTCCGCCTATTTGTTGGATATACCCAATTGCACTTCTTTGTCGGATATACCTACTTCAACGTATTTGTTCGATATACCTACTTGTACTTCTTTGTTAGATATACCTACTTGCACTTCTTTGTTAGATCTACTTACTTCCATTTATTTGTGACATACTTACTTCCACTTCTGTGTTGGATATACATACTTGAATTGCTTTATTAGATCTACCTACTTCCACTTATTTGTGGAATATACATACTTGAATTGCTTTATTAGATCTACCTACTTCCACTTATTTGTGGAATATACATACTTGAAATTCTTTATTAGATCTACCTACTTCCACTTATTTGTGGAATATACATACTTGAAATTCTTTATTAGATATACCTACTTCCACTTATTTGTGGAATATACATACTTATAATTCTTTAATAGATCTACCTACTTCCACTTATTTTTGGAATATACATACTTGAAATTCTTTATTAGATATACCTACTTCCACTTATTTGTGGAATATACATACTTGAAATTCTTTATTAGATCTACCTACTTCCACTTATTTGTGGAATATACATACTTGAAATTCTTTATTAGATATACCTACTTCCACTTATTTGTGGAATATACATACTTGAAATTCTTTATTAGATCTACCTACTTCCACTTATTTGTGGAATATACATACTTGAAATTCTTTATTAGATCTACCTACTTCCACTTATTTGTGGAATATACATACTTGAAATTCTTTATTAGATATACCTACTTCCACTTATTTGTGGAATATACATACTTGAAATTCTTTATTAGATATACCTACTTCCACTTATTTGTGGGATATACATACTTGAATGTCTTTATTATATATACCTACTTCCACTTATTTGTGGGATATACATACTTGAATGTCTTTATTATATATACCTACTTCCACTTATTTGTGGGATATACATACTTGAATGTCTTTATTATATATACCTACTTCCACTTATTTGTGGGATATATTTACCTGAACTTCTTTGTGGGATATACTTACTTGAACTTCTTTGTTAGATATACTTGCTTGAATTTCTTTGTTAGATATACTTACCTGAACTTCTTTGTGGGATATATTTACTTGAACTTCTTTGTTAGATATACCTACCTGAACTTCTTTGCGGGATATACTTACTTGAACTTCTTTGTGGGATATACCTACTTGAAATTCTTTGTTAGATATACCTACCTGAACTCCTTTGTGGGATATACTTACTTGAAACTCTTTGTTAGATATACTTACTTGAATTTCTTTGTTGGATATACCTACTTGAACTTCTTTGTTGGATATACCTACTTGAAATTCTTTGTTAGATATACCTACTTGAACTTCTTTGTTAAATATACTTACTTGAACTTCTTTGTTGGATGTACCTACTTGAACTTCTTTGTTAAATATACTTACTTGAACTTCTTTGTTGGATATACTTACTTGAACTTCTTTGTTGGATATACTTACTTGAAATTCTTTGTTAGATATACTTACTTGAACTTTCTTGTTATATATACTTACTTGAACTTCTTTGTTAGATATACTTACTTGAACTTCTTTGTTAGATATACTTACTTGCACTTCTTTGTTTCTACTTACTTATTTTGTATTATATTTGTCGCACTTCTGTGTTAGTTATACTTACTTGCACTTCTTAGTTTCTACTTACTTATGTTCTATTATATTTAGTCGCACTTCTGTGTTGGTTATACTTACGTTTACTTCTTTATATTCCAGTGGAAGTAAACGTAGAAAATCAGAAGACTCAACAATTGAAATTGAAAGATAGTGAAAATGAAAGTGAACTTCTTTGTGGGATATTCTTAATTGAACTTCTTTGCTAGATATACTTACTTGAACTTCTTTGTTAGATATAGCTACTTGAAATTCTTTGTTAGATATACTAACTTGAACTTCTTTGTTGGATATACTTACTTGAACTTCTTTGTGAGATATACTTACTTGAAATACTTTGTTAGATATACTTACTTGAACTTCGTTGTTAGATATACTAACTTGAACTTCATTGTTGGATATACTTACTTGAATTTCTTTGATGGATATACTAACTTGAACTTCTTTGTTAGATATACTTACTTGAACTTCTTTGTTAGATATACTTACTTGAACTTCTTTGTTGGATATACCTACTTGAACTTCTTTGTTAGATATACTTACTTGAACTTCTTTGTTAGATATACTTAGTTGAACTTCATTGTTGGATATACTTACTTGAACTTCTTTGTTAGATATACTTACTTGAACTTTTTTGTTAGATATACTTACTTGAAATTCTTTGTTAGATATACTTACTTGAACTTCATTGTTGGATATACTTACTTGAACTTCTTTGTTAGATATACTTACTTGAACTTTTTTGTTAGATATACTTACTTGAACTTCTTTGTTAGATGTACTTACTTGAACTTCTTTGTTGGATATACCTACTTGAACTTCTTTGTTAGATATACTAACTTGAACTTCTTTGTTAGATATACTTACTTGAACTTCATTGTTGGATATACTTACTTGAACTTCTTTGTTAGATATACTTACTTGAACTTTTTTGTTAGATATACTTACTTGAACTTCTTTGTTAGATGTACTTACTTGAACTTCATTGTTGGATATACTTACGTGAACTTCTTTGTTAGATATACTTACTTGCACTTCTTAGTTTCTACTTACTTATGTTCTATTTTATTTAGTCGCACTTCTGTGTTGGTTATACTTACGTTTACTTCTTTATATTCCAGTGGAAGTAAACGTAGAAAATCAGAAGACTCAACATATGAAATGGATGAGAATGAGGAAGATAGTCAAAAAAAAATCGAAATATCGCAGATACAGTCAACAACGGAAAATGGTCAAACACATATCCCTGAAAATAATACCACATCGGATAAATACTTGAAGGAAAATACAATTGCAGAAATCAATGTACCTGTATCGGAAGAACAGCACGTCGTAAATGCTGTAACACCTCCATAATGTACAACACGTGTAAGTGGAAATCATTGCAAACAGTGCGTATACAACTATACATTAAACGATATTCAAATATTGAATGATATAATTATAACCGTAGGCGATGCCTATTCCATGCAATGTATTACTGAGCGAGAAAACAGCCTGTCGTGTTCTTGCTGCAGACGTTCCTCCTTAAATCGTATATTTCGGGTTAAATACAAAGAATTGAAAACTTGTGCCGCAACAGCTTTTACATGTACATATGTTTAAATCAGGGTAAAGACGACTGTTTCTTTTAAAAAGAACTAATATCCTCATTTAGTGTTTACCCTAATTTTTCAACCAATCAGCTGTCTCAGATTTTCAAATATTTGCACCATTTATTCATGAAGATTTTATTTACTACAAGCAGCCTTCGCGATGAAGAGAGTGACCTATATAGAGTCTATCGATAGAACATATTGTAAACGCTAAGCCGGATAAAGTCTATGAAGAGAAATGTTCACCATTAAGAAACTGAAAGGGAGGGGGCGTAGCGACCGACCACGGTTTCTTAATGGTGAAGATGTCTCTTCATAGCCTCTATCATATACATATCTCAAAACAAAACAGAGGTGTATTAATAATTTATTGTGCTAATGTTTAACAATTAGTAGTTATTTATTTTTAATTGTATACTCAGTCAAAACAAGAAAGTGTGCACATCAATATTTGGAAATATTCAAGCAGTTGTAATGAGAAATTTAGCAAAACAACTTTTAAAATATACAAAATGTATGCATTACTATAGAAGTGATACCGTTGTATAAAACGCTCCTGCACTTACAGAGTTTGTGTTCCTGGAGAGCAAAAACAAAATTGCAGAATGCACGGTGATGAATGGGGAAATATAAGAACGATAACAGTCATCTGGTTAAATGCTGGTTCCAGAAATTGCTCATGAATGTCAAGGGTTTAACTTCTTCAAGCTTTAAGTTATAATGTTTGAACACACGTATGATTTCAACGGTTTCATCAATGTAATACATGATTGTATTACTTATGAAAATTTGAGTGTACGCTTTCTTTTTTTAATCAGTATTTTATTATGTTATGTTCGCATATGCCGATTATACGAGTATTGACTGATTGCCCCGGGCGGCCATTATTTATCGGTTTGGAGGCAGTTCCGATTGGGACCAGACCGTGAGAATGGAACCCAGTGAACCGTTTGTCGGTGACAGTTTCAGACTTACTCCGTTTGCCTCTCATTTAAGGGAAGATACACCCACATCAATGTCCATAGGCTCCAAATATAGGACTGAATTTATTATATAAACTGCATCCACTGCCAATGAGATTGAACCTAGAACTAATTAATTCTAAAAAAAAATCAACCCATACTACACCGCTGCATTTTACAAAGCTGTTGACAACCAAAGACGTGAGCGCGCGCAATCCTTAGTTCAAACACTTCAAAAAGTAAGAACGAGCAGTGAGTATTACATTTATCTTTAACAAATGCAGTTAAATAAATGAAATGCTGGAGAATAATTTTAGCCCAATAAATTATTTATTTAACAGTACTTATGTGTTTCCCTTGTCTTGGTGACAAACATGAAAATGGATGCCATTTCCGTAGTGATTCGGTACAGAAAAAATGCTTGTCCCATATCCCCCCGCTTCCGGTTAGATATAATTTATAATTGGTTGTATATTCCTTTTAAATAAAATGGTCACATGAGCATGTGATTATCACTCTATCGGCCATGTGATGATCACTATGTCGATCATGTAATGATCACCCTGTCGAGCATGCGACTATTACTCTGTCGGTCACGCGATGATTACTATGTCGAACATGTGATGATAACTATGTCGGTCATGTGCTTATCACTCAGTCGGTCATGTGATTATCCCTCTGTCGTGCATGTGCTTATCACCTTGTAGGTCATGTGATTATCACTCAGTCGGTCATACGATGACCACCCTGTCGGCCACGCGATGATCATACTGTCATTCACGTGATTATCACTTTGTTGGTCATGTGATGATCACTCGGTCATGTGATTATCACTCTGTTGGTCATGTGATGATCACTCGGTCATGTGATTGTGAAGATCACTCGGTCATGTGATTATCACACTGTTGGTCATGTGATGATCACTGGGGCATGTTATTATCACTCAGTCGGTCTTGTGATGATCACTCAGTCGTTCACGTGATGATCACTCTGTCGGTCATTTGCTTATCACTCTGGCGATCATGTGATGATCACTCTGACGATCATATACCTATAAGTCTGTCGGTCATGTGACTATCACCCAGTCGGTCATGAAATTATCGCCCTGGCGGTCATGTGATCATCACGTTGTTGGTATGAGCTTATCACTCTGTCGTCATGTGATTATCACTCAGTTGGTCATGTGATTATCGCTCTGTCGGTCATGCGATCATCACTCTGTCAGTATGAGCTTATCAATATGTCGTCCATGTGATTATCACTCTGTCGGTCATGTGATTATCACTCAGTCGGTAACGTGAATATCACTCAGTCGGTCATGTAATTATCGCCCTGTCGGTCATGTGATCATCGCTCTGTCGGTATGGGCTTATCAATATGTCGTCCATGTGATTATCATTATGTCGGTCATGTGACTAACACTCAGACGGTCCTGTGACTATTACTCTGTAGGTCATGTGCTTATTACTCAGTCGGTCATGTACTTATCACTCAGTCGGCCATGTGACTATCACTCAGTCGGTCATGTGACTATCACTCAGTCGGTCAGGTGCTTATGAATCAGTCGGCCATGTGATTATCACTACGTCGTTCATGTGCTTATCACTCAGTCGGCCATGTGATTATCACTACGTCGGCATGTGATTATCACTCAGACGGTCATGTGATGATCACTGTGTCGATGGTGTGATGATCAATGTCGTTCGTTTACTTATCACTAAGTCGGTCATGTGATTATCACAAAGTCATTTATGTACTAATCACTCAGTCGGTCATGTGATTATCACTCAGTCGGTCATGTGCTTATCACTCAGTCGATCATGTGATTATCCCTTTGTTGGTCATGTGATGATCAGTCAATCTTTCCTGTGATCATGACTATGCCGTTCACGTGATGATCACTCTGTCGATCACATGATAATCACTCTGTCAGTCATGTGATGATTTGTCGATCATATGATGATCACTCTGTCGATCATGTTATGATGACTCTGTTGATTATATAATGATCACTCTATCATTCATATGAAAATCACTCTGTCGGTCATGTAATGATCACTCTATCGATCATGTGATGACTACTCTGTCGATCATTTGATGATCACTCTGTCGGTCATGTGATGATTACTCTATCGATTATGTGATGATCACTCTGTCGAACATCTATCGCTCATGTGATGATCACTCTGTCGATAATATTATGATCACTCTATCGATCATATGATGATCACTCTGTCGGACATGTGATGATCACTCTGTCGGTCATGAAATGATCACTCTGTCGATCATGTGATGATCACTCTGTCGGTCATGTGATGATCACTGTGTCGATCCTGTGATTAGTAGTGTGATCAGTGTGGCTCTTTTACAATATAGAATAGGATATATTTTATTGTTTTAAGCCAAATATGGCCCTTAACATGTTTACAAATATTACAGTTAATGACTGAACAATATGGTTAGATGGCGCCAGTACGCGTGCTAGTTGCACAGATATGTATCACAGTCCACGTATTTAGTTAATAAAACCGTGATGAACCTTTTTACAGATTAACAATAATAAATTGTACTTAGATGTTATTAATTAATATTGATTTTAACTTTACATACGTGCGTATTCTGACCTAGGCATGAACCTGTATACTGTAATACTCAGTTTGCATTGCTTTGGTTACAAGGGTAGTGTTTTCGGTAATTGTATTAATTAATTAACGGAGTAAACACTTTTCAGTCGTTTCCTTAGTTCAAACGCCTTATATACCATTCCACTATTCCTACATTTCTTGTTTCATGATTTATATTCGTGCTTCATTAATTGTTTAAATTTCATGAAATTAGGATTTTATAAAAAGTATTGTTTTGTATACATCTTTCTTAGTTCACTGAAGTTTTTCCCCGTGTGGTTGCCGAGGTAGAATAAAACCACTGCAAATCACGCTAGAGGCAGACCAACAAATTACATTTTTATTGTTCTATGGTGAACCAGTATCTGATGAAAATGCAATATTATAAATACTTATAGAGAAGTGTTCACTGACCAGTACTGCTTATGATCAAGTGATAGATGTACCAAGAAAAGAGCACAGAATGCAATAAGCAAGGACTGTTTTCCAATTAATAATTTTCCAGTGCCAACATTTTTAAATTTTACCTTATTTTCACTACGTGATAAAACAATTGTTACTCGGTTTTTATCCTTAGTTTCTATAGTATAGTAAAATAAAAAATCTATGGCTGAGTAAAAAATATGATAATTTTCAAGATTCAGTTTCGAAAGATACATATATTAAATCAAGTTGCATAAATGTGCATGAAATATGCAGATTTTTTTTAAATAGTCACATTGTAAATACCTTAATTGTAACAGTAAAATGTGTTGAACATCTAGGATACAGACCGAGTCCATCCCGAATTTAGAAGTGTGTCAAATTTTTGGTCACTGTTTGGTCAATTTATTTTGATGATGCTTTATCAAAATTATGATTTAATTTATTGTTTGCATGTGTGTGCATACTAGATAAATATGTTAAATATGGTTAAGTGAATGTGTGGTACAGATAGAACGCTGTGTGTGAGTGTGCCATATATATACCCTTTTACGTTAAATTTAAAGTTTCACACATGCATACATATACATATATAAATATATGTTCTGTTCCGTATTTGATAGGCTTTAAGCCAATGTTTAATTTGTGTTAAATTATTTTATTTTGTTTAAGCATGTTCACAGTTCCAAATCATGTATTAGCGAGTATATTCTAATCTGTTAATGGATAAACCATATCAAAGATGTATTAAAGTTGTTTTACTCTTCTGTGATTGTTTTTACTAAATTCACAGTACAGACACTATTATGCCTATTGCTTTAGCATGACCTATTGGTTAAAAGGCGGAGGGACTATAAACTTTAGAACCACACACACGCAAACACTCCATTGTCTTCCGTTGTTATCTGACCATGTTTAAACACCTGAATGAAAACAAAGAAATGGTCCGCAATGGCACCGTATGTCCACACCGCACCATAAACCGAAATATGAGCATTTTTAAAATGTCAGTGAAAAGGACGCTACATAACATTAAGAGTGGTGAAGACAGGGTTACCGACTTTGAACGGTCAGTAGGCAATAAGGCCTACATGTTAGCTTAAATCGGTTTTATGTGTACAGAAACTCGCTTTTATCCTGTCTTCAAAGCCCAAATTGACAAAACAGTGTCAACAAGAAGCAGTCCGAGGGACGGCCATAGTCTCCTACCGGGTGTTGTGCTCGACACGCCGTCTCATTATGGTGAACATTTGTGCCAAGTTATTTCAAAATCCCACGATGCATGAAAATGGTACAGCCCGGACAAGCCTATTTCTGACCTTTAACCTCCAACTGCGACCTTGACCTTTGAGCTACGGACCTGGGAATTGAGTGCGACACGCCGTCTCATTATGGTGAACATTTGTGACATGGTAATATAAAATCATCTTTTCCAAAATTAACAATTCAGAAGCTGCACTGCTGTCAAAGGTTATTGTTTCGTCAACCCAATAATTGCACAAATGTCAAACTGCTGTCAAAAAACAAGCCTATTTCTGACTTTTAACCTCCAACTGTGACCTTGACCTTTGAGCTACGGACCTGGGTCTTAGACGCGACTCGCCGATTCATTATGGTGAACATTTGAGCTATTTCAAAATTCCACGATGCATGACAATGTTACAGCCCGGACAAGCCTATTTCTGACCTTTAACCTCCAAGTGTGAACTTGACATTTGAGCTACGGACCTAGGTCTTGCGCGCGACACGCCGTCTTATTATGGTGAACATATGTGTCAAGTTGTTTAAAAATACCACGATGCATGACAAAGTTACAGTCCGGACAAACAAATGACAGACGGACAGACAGATGGACGGACGGAGATCGTGACCTTGACCTTTGAGCTACGGACCTGAGTCTTGCGCGCGACACGCCGTCTCATTATGGTGTCAAGTTATTTCAAAATCCCACGATGCATAAATACGCCACAGCCCGGACAAGCCTATTTATGACATTTAGCCTCCAACAGTGACCTTGACCTTTGAGCTACGTACACTGGGTCTTGCGCGCGACACGCCGTCTTATTATGATGAACATTTGTGCCAGGTTATTTCAAAATCCCACGATGCATGACAAAGTTACAGCCCGGAAGAGCCTATTTCTGACTTTTAACCTCCAAGTGTGACTTTGACCTTTGAGCTACGGACCTGGGTCTTGCGCGCGACACGCCGTCTCATTATGGTGAACATTTATGCCAAGTTGTTTAAAAATCATGACAAAGTTACAGTACTGACAAAAAAAAAGACAGACGGACAGACAGACGGGGGGCAAACATAAAGTCTCCTCCGGTCCGGACCGGTAAGGGCTAATTACTTGTAAGGGAAATCTCTAACAATAAAGTCCACATCCAGAGAAATTAGCAAACAATGCACTTACGTGGTGTTGTAAAGCTATATAAAACCCTAATTAGTAAAAAGTCAGGATGTATCCAGAATTGTACTGAACAACCACAGCAGTTGCAGCCAAAGAGAAAAACAACATTTGGTGCGAATGTTCATGGACCTACCTCCCTTTTTTGTCCGGGTTTCAGCAGGCGCAATCATATATAGTCCTACGAGGTTGTCCAATCATCGCACAATAATAGAATTTTGAGAAAGATCTACGAAGTTTGTGATAACGAAAACCTTGCTGAAGACGTTTACCTGTAATACGAGTAACTTTTTTCGATCATTGAAAGTAGATATACAAATTGAACAGGAAAAGCATTCAAGAACGACGGTCAACCACAAACACACAAATAAACAAAGGACAACTATATTTAAATATATTATTGGTGCAATATTATAAAAAAAATAGTAATATGTAAAACTAATTTGCTTTGAACTATTCTAACAATTAATGATTGAACAAATGCATGTTAAGAGAAAAACTACCGTTTTTTTAAAATTCAAGACCGCCGTGTATCCCTTTAAGGAAATCAAATAGGGACAATTCGAAAATTGAATCACGAACTAGATAAGAACAGTTACTTCCCTTGAATAAATATGAATAAAAGGCATTATTGTATACTTTCATATTGTCCCGTTTAGTTTGCATTGAGCTAAGTGTGCAAATTCTACGATATTGCACACATTGATATTGCACTGGAACTTTTTCTCGCGCTTGCTAAGAGCCGCGAAATAGAAATAAGGAACTACTTTCAACGGAATCCTTCCTATAATGTCAACAAAAAAAACGACGTGTTTTTGTTCAAGCTTTTGTGGCAGAAATTGATAAAATAATTGAAATGGTCACTCACCCACTATTTTTATCGTTATCGAATGGCAAACAAAGGTTAGAATATCGCTCAAGACGTTTTTAATGACGTCATACGACGTCGACGTCGTTTTCGCGCAAAATAATCATCCACACAAAATAAAACTGAATGACATTATAGGAATTCCATCGAAAGATATAAAAATAACTCAAATATAATGAAAAATTATAGTCATACAATTAGCATTGATCGAAAACAATATGAAAGTATACAATAAAAAGATTATTGAATTTGTTTGGCTAAATATTACTTGAAACTCGTTGCTTTGGCGCAAGACGACTCGCAAGCTCGTCGTCCTTTGCCAAATCAACTCGTTCCAAGTAATATTTAGCCATACAGATTCAATAACCTATAATATAAGACACCACAAACACACAAGGGTTGACAATAGGGCTACCGCCTTGGAACGGTCCGTGGCAAAATATACCGCTGGGGGTTCTAGGATGCACCAAACCTCACTCTCACCCTCATTGTCATCCCAATAAACGGAACAGTGTTAACAAAGATATCCCCGCCAGGTTATACTCTCTAACAATCAAGACAACATTAATAGGCAAAGATCATGTTTATATAAAATAAAAAAGCATAGACAGCAGCCACGAAGTAAGTACTCAATGATTTGACAGAAACAAGAGAAACAAGATAACAAACCGTTAAGGGTACTGTCGACAAGACAAGATTAAAGACAAACATCAAACGCTAATGTTAGGTAGACGTCATCATAGGGTCCACAATCTGTCCGGTCATCGCACAATCAAGGAGGAAAGCATAGTGGCGAACTGTAAATGGGTCAACCACTAAACATGCAGTACGGTGCAAAATGATAGGGTCATAACCTCTTTTGATAAGCTTTTTAACTAGTTTAATAAAGATTGTATGAAACTGATTATGACCAAGGATCTTACGAAGTTTGTAAATCACATTAACATAGAAGAAGTCATGTTGTGATAGTCCTTGTCGCAGAAGAGATCTTAAATTACTATTATATTTTAAAAGTAGATCAGGGTTACGATAATGGAATTTGTGCTTTAAAGAACAAATTACTGTTATTTAAGTGGCCATATACCATTTATCGTATAACATTCTGCCGGTGCAATTTTTAACTTGAGTCCGGCAGCATGATTATAACGTCTTCTTTTTTCAAAAAGATTCATAGGGCAGGGTGATCGTTATACGGTACAAACATTAAATTTAATCAGTAATCGCAACATAAAACGTACTGTAAAGTCTGATGTAAATTGGTTTGTATGTTGGTAGTCATTTTGTAACGAAGTAATTGTTGCAGAGGAGTGTAATTAATCAGGATTTATACAGAGTGTAACGTTTGCATTCCTTTCTTTGTCTTTGTTAGACGCGATTATATGGCATAACGCATGGCGTAGTAGGTTGAACACGTGTTGCATTACTTGTAAATTCTGTTCTAACTCGTGTACCTTTTCCTACGGGCAAAGAAGCAATACTGAATAGTCGTCATCTGGTCATGTAAAATAAAATAACATTTTTTATGGGATAACTGAATATAACGTATTTTTAATCAATAACGTAGTTGTTAACAAGTCGCCCTGGTAGATATTATATGCTAACACCGGTAACTCTTTATTCAAGGGAAGTAATTGTTCCTACCTAATACGTGATTCAATGTTCGAGTTGTCCCCCTTTGTTTTCCTTAAAGGGACACACGGCGGTCTTGATTTTTTAAAAACTCACGGCGTCCCGTTATTTTTTCTCTTAACTTGCATTTGCTCAATCATTAATATAAATTGTTAGAATAGTTCAAAGCAATTTAGTTTTACATATTAAATTGTTTTATAATATTGCACCAATAATATATTTAAAAATTTGGTAAAATATTGAAATCTCAATTTTTTATTTAATTATATGCAAGCAGGTTTTAAGTCAAAATGACGCAGGATAACTAAATCGAGGCAAATGTTAATGTTTGAATAAAACTCATATTCATTATCCAACATTCATGCATTTACATACCCTATGTGTAAAAGACACAATGTGTTATACCGGTTTGCAATAATTGCAACAAAAAAAGCGGTGTAAAATGCCAAGGCATTGTTGACATGCAAATAACCAGACAATAGCACGACACTACTGAATATGGTTCACTTTAATTCTAGGTCAGTTACCGACCCCCACTGTAGAAAGTGCATATTTCTCTAAATTGAATAGAAAGAATGTTTTCTGTGCTTTTTTTGGCCTTTAATTTTTAATTGAATGGAAAACCGTAATAAAGTGTTTAAAAATGAGCCCTGTTCCCTTAGCGTTGTGTTCATTTAGCCCCAAATTTGCGATCCCAGTTGGCTGCTACACTCGCAGACTGCGTCTTCGCCGTGCACATTCTGATCCTGGTTGACTTCTCAAAACCATGTTCAGCGTCACACGATTAAACAGTTGCCACAAACTCTGGAGATACCACGAAATCCCGCTTTAAACTGAGTGGATTTACGTTAATCATGGGCTCTTAGACTGTATTTTCGGTAAAAATGTTTACTGAAATAAAGTGCTGAAATGAAAAACACTTTCCAAATTTACCTAAACAAAAACATGTTTCACCCTGTAATTTATCCCTGTGAAGGTAAAGCAAATACAGACATTAAAGCACAATATTTAAAACACATTTGCTCACTATGATATTGATTACGACTATAAAATATTGTATGCCAAGTTCCGTGCATAATTCACTAAATGTTATATTTTATTATTTATTTCATACTGTGGTGAGCTTCAATGAATTCACTAAATGTAATATGTAACATTGTACCTTTTTACGTTTATTTTTTATTTTATATATATATATATGTATATTTCTTTTAGAATTATGTTAGACTATGTCCCAGAAAACGACATCAACACTTTCGTTTTGACACTATTGCATCATTCTGAACCGAAAGAAAACGAGCCCGGTTTCTATTAACAGCATCCGGTCAATTCTGCCACCGACCATCTTCAATGCCTCAATTGCATCACTCTACGATTCATAAAACGAGAAACAGATGTTCATTTAAACAAAAACAATAAACGCTTAAAGAGACACATAATCTTGAGTTTTATTCAAACATTAAGATGATGATGATTTCTAAGGTTTAAAGTCCCTCTACCATATGAGTCCCCGGAAGAATCCCCCGTTGACTCGACATTATGTCTGGACTATTGCGTGAGTAATTATGTGTAGTGTTATGTATCTATCTACAGTCTACTTGAAGCAGATATAGTGCTGCCACACTGGAATACCACGCCGAAGTACATGATACACCACCGAGACACATTATTCTGACACCGGGTGGACCAGACGTAGTACTACCCATTATTTGCTTGTCAGACATGGGTTACAAGTAACTACTCCATTTTTAAAGTCTTTGCTATGACGCAGTGTGGGGACTAGAACTCACGACCTTCGGAATGCAAGGCAGACACTCTAACCACTACACCACAATGCTTCGGTTACACTTTGCCTTCGATTTAGTTATCCTGCGTCATTTAGACTCAAAACCTGCTTGCATATAATTAAATAAAAAATTGAGATTTCAATATTTTACCAAATTTTTAAATATATTATTGGTGCAATATTATAAAAAAATGGTAATATGTAAAACTAATTTGCTTTGAACTATTCTAACAATTAATACTAATGAAATAACGGGACGCCGTGAGTTTTTAAAAAATCAAGACCGCCGTGTGTTACTTTAAGGAAATCAGAAATCAAAGGGGGACAACTCGAACATTGAATCACGTATTAGGTAGGAACAATTTCTTCCCTTGAATAAAGAGTTACCGGTGTTAGCATATAATATCTACCAGGGCGACGTGTTAACAAGTACGTTATTGATTAAAAATACGTTATACGGGCAAAGCTCGACCTGCCGAAGGCAGGTCGGGCGAAGCCCGACTATAGGTTACACGTATGTACATGGATGCATTGGAATGAATATGTTACTCACTTACTAACTAACGCTACTAATTTTCATTTTCGTAGTGCGTCAAACTTGAATTTTGTCTCCAAGATGGCAGACGACGCGGACGACGCCATTTTGAAACTTCCGGTCGCATTTTTGACCAGCTTTCTGTCTCACGGTGAAGTCACGCAGACGTGATTAACAGTTGAAAGCCAAAAGTAACTTACCGGCGTTCCATTGTTAACAGAAATAATTAATTTTGAAGAATGCTTACATTTTTATGAAGTACCCAGTAGTTTTCTATATGTTTTTCATTATTTCTAGGACTCTGAAGCGCTTCAATTTTGAAGCGTCTGTGATCGGTTTAGATCGTACGTTTCGCACGTCGTAATCGGTATAGGTCGTAAGTTTCACACGTCGTAAAGAAAGTTTCCACAGCGCGTTAGCGTTCTCTACGACGTGCGACTATTACATGTCACAGGCCTTTTTCTCCGCTATTTTTACGGAAAATACGAATTAAGTGACCTTGCTGTGCAATGTTTTCGTTTAATAAACAAACAAATTAACGCAGCTATGTTGCAAATTTCTTGTTAGCGTTTCTAAAATTCACATTCACAAAACCTCGAGAAAAACAAATGTGTACTTATAATAAAGGGATACTAATCTCTTGACTGTTTAAAAAGAACAGGTTCAAAACACGGCGAGATTTCCGGGTTCTCCATCGAATTTTAAATGGGTTCCAAGTAGGTGAGGTTTACTGCAATAAAATACATTTTTGAGACGGAATGGGTCGAATTTCGACCCTTATAACAAAATATGATACCAGCAATTTTGATTAAGAAGAGTTTATTTCAGTTAGAAGAGTTTATTTAAGTATATGATAGAACAAAATATGTGTTTCCAGTAAAGAGATCCTATATAAAATAAGGAAAAGGCTAGCTAGACACATTTACACATATGTTTACATTAATCGCAAGTTAAAAATGTAACAATAATGTTTTAATATAACACAGGCACTGACTAGATAACGGCCAAAGTACTTTGATACAATGAATGATTAATTGTGTATGGAATGGATGGGGACTGGAGTAAGAATTTGATAATAACAGGTAACAAAGATTAATTAAAGGGAATGTAGCGCCACGGCCGAACAAGCTTTATTATTGAGAGTTCTGAAACACTTGGGAAAAGGTGAAAGAATTATCAAAATCGGAAGATACACAAAAAAGATATGACCATTTAAAAGTTGTTCTAAAACGAATATGGGAGCCGCCATTTTTAGAACTATGACGTCATAGTTCCAATTTACCATATATGGAATATTGATCAAAATCATTTAAAGCAAAGAAAGTCGCTGCAAATGAATGCAAAATCCTTTACTTATAAAGTATTATTGCCATTAAGTCACGTATGATACATATTTTTCATAAAGTAGCTGTCATTTTTTCCTATTAATCAGTAATTTTTCATATTTATAAATATTCCATATATGGTCAATAGAACTGTGATGTCATAGCTCTCAAAATGGCGGCTTCCATATCCGTTTCAACAGAACCTTCAAATAATCATAACTTCTTTGTTTATCATCCGATTTTGAAAATTCTTTCACCTTTATTCATTTTTTTCAGAACTCTCAATAATAAAGATAATTTGGCTGTGGCGCTACATTCCCTCAATAACACTAAACAGATAACAAAAAATAAATTTCACTAATAACTGTTAAAGAGAGGGAAGAAAACTTGCCCCTCCCCCTCCTCAACACCACCACAGCCTTTTACTAGGTCCAGGGCGTTTTTCAAGGAAACCGGGAAAAGGCCTAGGCCTGCTGAATTTGGGGAAAATAAGCACGAGACTGTCCAAATTGGGAAAAAAAAATGATTTTCGTTGTTTTGGGAAATGTTTTTTTAAGGGGAAATTTCATTAAAATGTAGTTTTAGGTAAAATATTGATTAGGTTTTAGAACTGAGTTATTTTAACATACAAACTATGTAAAGTATGTCACTTAATTACCAAAAAAATAAATAATATATATATATATATATACATATATTTTTTTTAATGGGAATTTTTTACCCCAAAATTGGGAAAAAATAGAGGTTTTTGCAATTGGGAAGAGGCCGAATTTCAGCCCCTGTTAAATAGGTTATAAAAGCCTTAGGTCTGGAAAGGTGCATTTTGGCCTAGAATGTGGGAAAGATTCATGACTGGGAAATGACATTTTCAGAGTTAAGTTTAAAATGGGGAAAACTGCATGATTTTCAAAGTAATTTGGGTGGGGAAGTGGCCTTATACGGACCGCTGCGAAAAAGAGTTAAATGGCCTCGACTACCTACCTACCACTATCTATGAGTCTACCTATGAGTCTCATTCATTAAACATAGAAAAAACATCCTATGTATTTTGATGGGTTTTTATGCCAACAAACAGAACCTTGATATATTTCAATTTTATGTATACACTTACATTCCGTTGGACATGCTAGAATAAATAATAAACATGTTGCTAGATTCTTTGAGATTCTTTGAGATTATCTACAGTGGTTCAGAGAATGCTCGGATTACAAATAAACATGTGTTCACCGTGACCGGACCACCTCCTTTAAAACGCTGCCGACATCTTTTATGAGAATAAAACGAGTCTATTGTTTTGCGAAAACTGTTCAGTTTGTTAGCCCCCGAAAATTGAAATACACTGACTCACACAAAAACTGCACCAGAAACGCTTGCGCATATTTTCTGTGTAAAGGAAAAGATCAAATAAAGTCTGCACTCAAATCTATCCGTATCTTATTTTTTTCTAAAGTTTAAAGTCATTTAAGATACAAAATAAAACAAAAGGCTGACCTTCCTACCCACTACTTATTGTTGCAGTAAACAAGGGTATTATTTTATTAGGCCTTACAAATATATTTATTTACATATTTGTGCAAAGATTTATCTATAAGTATTTCCTGACTTTAAGATTAAGATCTGATCAAATGTATAGTTAGTTCTGACCCTTAAAATAGAGATGGGTAAAAAGTGTACATGCTATCAAATTGCTTTGCCCGTTACATAGGTAGTGCCTATTTCATATTATTGAGTTATCCTATAATTTTTTTTAGTCGTCATGACTATTCAGTATTGCTTCTTTGCCCGTAGGAAAAATTACACGAGATAGAACAGAATTTAAAATTAATGCAACACGTGTTCAACCTACTACGCCATACGTTATGCCATATAATTGCGTCTAACAAAGACAAAGAAAGGAATGCTAACGTTACACTCTGTATAAATCCTGATTAATTCCACTCTCTGCAATAATTACTTCGTTACAAAATGACTACCAACATACAAACCAATTAACATCAGACTTAACAGTACGCTTTATGTTGCGAATACTGATTAAATTAAATGTTTGTACCGTATAACGATCACCCTGCCCTATGAATTTCTTTGACCTAGAGATATTTTCAATTCTTCAACAATACGATCGTTCGTGAGTTTTCGATCCTCGTTTTTCACACAATTCAAGTCACGTTCGTTGTGCACCCTTTACCCGTTCAATCAAGTCAGCTTTATTTCCCGACACATGCTGTCCACGACTTCTCGAATATTCCTTCAACCGTGGAATAGTTAACGACTTTAATGTCACATTGTCACACGCATCGTCGATTTCATTGATCGACTCCATTGTTATTTTGACACTTGACAAAGCGTCCCCGGAAGTGACTCATTTCTTAGCAGGGGAAGCTATCGATGATTTTCAAAGGGAGCTAACCCAGTTTCGGGCAAGGGCTATAACCACGCTGCCAGTGTCATGTTAAAAATTGCAACGGCAGAATGTTATACAATAAATGGTATATGGCCACTTAAATAACAGTAATTTGTTCTTTAAAGCACACATTCCATTATCGTAACCCTGATCTACTTTTAAAATATAATAGTAATTTAAGAACACTTCTGCGACAAGGACTATCACAACATGACTTCTATGGTGATGTGATTTACAAACTTCGAAAGATCCTTGGTTATAATCAATTTCATACAATCTTTATTAAACTAGTTCAAACGAGGTTATGACCCTACCATTTTGCACCGTACTGCATGTTTAGTGGTTGACCCATTTACAGTTCGCCACTATGCTTTCCTCTTGGATTGTGCGATGACCGGACAGATTGTGGACCCTATGATGACGTCTACCAAACAATAGCGTTTGATCTTGTCTTGTCGACAGTACCCGGAACGGTATGTTCTCTTGTTTCTCTTGCTTCTGTCAATGCATTGAGTACTTACCTCGTGACTGCTTTCTATCTTTTTATTTTATATAATCATGATCATTGCCTATTAATGTTGCCTTGTTTATTAGAGATTATAACCTGGCGGGGATATCTTTATTTACACTGTTCTGTTTATTGGGATGACAATAGAGTAAGAGTGTGATTTGGTGCACCCTAGAACCCCCAGCGGTATATTATGCCGGACCGTAATGCCTTTTATTCATCTTTATTCAAGGGAAGCAACTGTTCCTACCTAGTACGTGATTCAATGTTCGAGTTGTCCCTCTTTGATTTCCTTAAAGGGACACACGGCGGTCTTGATGTTTTAAAAACTCACTGCGTCCCGTTAGTTTTTCTCTTATCTTGCATTTACTCAATCATTAATATTAATTGTTAGAAAAGTCAAAGCAAATTAGTTTTACATATTACTATTTTTTTATAATATTGCACACATAATATATTTAAATATAGGTGTCCTTTGTTTGTTTGTGTGTTTGTGGTTGACCGTCGTTCTTGAATGATACTTTTCCTGTTCAATTTTTATATCTACTTTCAATGATCGAAACAAGTTACTCGTATTACAGGTAAACGTCTTCAGCAAGGTTTTCGTTATCACAAACTGCGTAGATCTTTCTCAAAATTCTATTATTGTGCGATGACTGGACAACCTCGTAGGACTATATATGATTGCGCCTGCTGAAACCCGGACAAAAAAGGGAGGTAGGTCCATGAACATTAGCCCCAATGTTTTCTTTTAGTCGCGCCATAGATCGGTTTTCTCTTTGGCTGCAACTGTTGTGGTTGTTCGGTACACTTCTGGATACATCCTGACTTTTTTCTAATTCGGTTTTTATATAGCTTTACAACCTCATTTAAGTGAATTGTTTGCACATTTCTCTGGATGTGGACTTTATTGTTAGAGATTTTCTTTACAAGTAATTAGCCCCTACCGGTCCGGGCCGGAGGGGATGTTTTTATACTAACTTGTTCACCATAATGAGACGGCGTGTCGCACGCAATTCCCAGGTCCGTAGCTCAAAGGTCAAGGTTGCAGTTGGAGGTTAAAGGTCAGAAATAGGCTTGTCCGGGCTGTAACTTTGTCATGCATCGTTGGATTTTAAAATAACTTGGCACAAATGTTCACCATAATGAGACGACGTGTCGAGCACAACACCCAGTAGGGGACTATGGCCGTCCCTCGGACTGCTTCTTGTTGACACTGTTTTGTCAATTTGGGCTTTGAAGACAGGATAAAAACGAGTTTCTGTACACATAAAATCGATTTAAGCTAACCTGTAGGCCTTATTGCCTACTGACCGTTCAAAGTCTGTAACCCTGTCTTCACCACGCTTTATGTTATGTAGTATCCTTTTCACTGACGTTTTAAAAATGCTCATATATTTCGGTGTGGACATACGGTGCCACTGCGTTTGATTGCTGTGATTTCTACAGGACCATTTCTTTTTTTTTCATTCAGGTGTTTAAACATGGTCAGATAACAACGGAAGGCAATGGAGCAATCGTTATTGTATGTTGGCGAATATAATGTTTGCAGATGGTTCTAGTTAGTACACAGTTCTAATAAGGCTGAATGTTTATACGTTATTTTTATCTGTGGTTACCCATGCGTAGCTTGACTTACAAAGAACTTCGTCTTCTGATCCCCAGTGTCCGACCGTCCGTATCCTTTTATTCAACAACCGAGTATAATTTGCTCTTATTGTTGGACTCTATAGGTTTTTCTTTTTGCTTTGTTTCGTATTATTTTTCTTATGTCAAACGTCTTTTCTTTTTCTTTTATTTGTGTGTATCTTTTTACTTTTTTAAAAAAATATAAGCAAATGCTAATTATAATCGTCCGTAGCTGCTATACACACATGATATGTTTAAACGTCTTCCAACGAAGCTAACTTTATATACATGTATTGATTTCAACAAAATAAGGGAGACCACCGTTAGCCGTTTCTAGCCTTTGATGTTGATATCTGAAATGCTTTATAAATGGAATCAACAAAAACAAACAAGAGAAAAAAGTAGCAGACTCGGTTATATTGATTGAAAGCTTCATTTTCCGAAGGTCGTATATCGAGGGCTCAGCGCAAAACTATTCTGTCTCCTTCTCTATTCATATGTAGTTAGAATAGTTTTGCGCTGAGCCCTCGATATACTATTATTGCATCTCACACAAAATCCTAGGAATTTTAGTGGATTAGAGCGGTCACATGCTGACCCTCTATTTTTCTACAGTGAGTCAGTAGATTTCATAGATGGTCACTAAAACAATATGGACTACAATTCGGATTCAAAGTTTAAATCATTTGCAAATAGTTCTTTAAGGCATTAGTAACAGAAATAATGAGTAAATTAATAATGCTTTTAAACTGTACCGGTCTCAATGACGTTGACGCTCCATTAAAATGGGTTAAATATTGGTGTTTGCCTTGAAAAAAGGTGCTCAAAGCAATAAATCAGTTATTGGGTTTGTTACTAACCCCCTACAGAAATATGTGGGGTCAGTCAGATATATAGGGGGATCTTATTGACCCCACATATTTCTGTAGGGAGTCAGTAACAAACCTAATAACTAATAGTAATGCGGTGTTTGCGTGTGTGTGTGGTTCTAAGGTGTATAGTCCCTCCGCCTTTTAACCAGTAGGTCATGCTAAAGCAATAGGCACAATAGAGTCCGGACTGTGAATTTAGTAAAAACAACCACTGTGACAGTAGAGTAAAACAACTTTAATACAACTTTGATATGGTTCATCATTTAACAGATTATAATATACTAGCTATGATTTGGACATGCTTAAACAAAATAAAATAATTTATCACAAATTAAACATTGGCTTAAAGCCTATAAAATAAGGAACAGAACATATATTTATATATGTATATATATGCATGTATGAAACTTTAAATTTAACGTAAAATATGTGTGTTGTACGAGGGTATATATATATGGCACACTCACACTCAGCGTTCTATCTGTACCAAACATGCACTTAACCATATTTAACATATATATCTAGTATGCACACCACATGCAAACAAACTTGATTAATAAATTAATTCATAATTTTGATAAAGCATCATCAAAATAAATTGACCAATTAGTGATCAAAAATTTAACACACCTCTACTCGGTCCTAGATGTTCAACACATTTTACTTTTACAATTAAGGTATTTACAATATGACTATTTTAAAAAAATCTGCATATTTCATGCACATTTATGCAACTTGATTTAATATATGTATCTTTCAAAACTGAATCTTGAAAATTATCATATTTTTTACTCAGCCAAAGATTTTTATTTTACTATACTATAGAAACTAAGGATAAAAACCGGGTAACAATTGTTTTATCACCTAGTGAAAATAAGGTAACATTTCAAAATGTTGGCACTGGAAAATTATTAATTGGAAAACAGTCCTTGCTTATTGCATCCTGCGCTCTTTTCTTGGTACATCAATCACTTTATCATATGCTGTAATGGTCAGTGAACACTTCTCAATAAGTATTTATATATTGCATTTTCATCAGATACTGGCTCGCTATATGACAATAAAAATGTAATTTGTTGGTCTGCCTCTAGCGGGATTTACAGTGGTTTTATTCTACCTCGGCAGCCACACGAGGAAATTTTTCAGTGAACTAAGAAAGATGTATACAAAACAATACTTTTTAAAAAATTCTAGTTTCCTGAAATTTAAACAATTAATGAAACACGAACATACATCATGAAACAAGAAATGTAGGAATAGTGGAATGGTATATAAGGCCTTTGAACTAAGGAAAACTGAAACTTGTTTACTCCGTTAATTAATTAGTACAATTACCGAAAACACTACCCTTGTAACCAAAGCAATGCAGACTTAGTATTACGTTATACGGGTTCATGCCTAGGTCAGAATACGCACGTATTTGAAGTTAAGATAATTATTATTTAAAAACATCTTAGTACATTCTATCGAAAATTTATTTTGAATTATTGTTAATCTGTAAATAGATTCACCACGGTTTTATTAACTACATACGCGAACTACAGAGTGATAATGACATGACCGACTGAGTGATAATCACATGACCGACTGATGATAATCACATGACCGACTGATGATAATCACATGAACGACAGAGTGATAATCACATGACCGACTGAGAGATCAACACATCATCGACATAGTGATCATCACATGGCCGACTGAGTGATAAGCACATGACCGAAAACGTGATAATCACCTGACGACATAGCGATAAGCCCATACCGACATAGTGATGATCACATGACCGACAGAGCGATAATCACATGACCGACTGAGCGATAGTCACATGACCGACATAGTGATAAGCACATGGACGACAGAGTGATAAAAACATGAACGACAGAGAGTGATCATCACATGATCGCCAGAATGATTATCACATGATCGTCAGAGCGATTATCACATGATCGTCAGAGCGATTATCACATGATCGCCAGAGTGATTATCACATGATCGTCAGAGTGATCATCACATGATCGTTAGAGTGATTTTCACATGATCGGCAGAGCGATTATCACATGATCGTCAGAGTGATTATCACATGATCGTCAGAGCGATTATCACATCATCGCCAGAGTGATAAACATATGAACGGCTGAGTGATCATCACATGAACGACTGAGTGATCATCACATGATCGCCAGAGTGATTATCACATGATCACCAGATTGATAAGCACTTGAACGACTGAGTGATCATCACAAGATCGACAGAGTGATCATCACATGACCGACAAAGTGATAATCACATGACCGACTGAGTGATAATCACATGAACGACAAGCTTTTCTTCTATACCGAATCAATACGGAATTGGCATCCTTTTTCATGTTTGTCATCAAGACAAGGAAAACCCATAAGTACTGTTAAATAAATTATTTATTGGGCTAGAATTATTCTCCATCAATTATTTCATTTATTTAACTGCATTTGTTAAAAATAAAGGTAATACTCACTGCCCGTTCTTACTTTTTGAAGAGTTTGAACTATGGATTGCGCGCGCTCACATCTTTTTGAGAAATTAATTAGTTCTAGCTTCAATCTCACTGGCAGTGGTCTCAGTTTATATAAATGCATTGCATAAAGAGTCTTTATTTGTGTCAATCCTATACTTGGATCCTATGGACATTGATTTGGGTGTATCTTCCCTTAAATGTGAGGTCGACGTGGTAATTCTGAAACTGTCACCGGGTTCGTTTCTCACGATCTGCCTCCAAACAGATAAATAATGGCCGACCGGGGCAATCAGTCAATCCTCGTATAATCGGTATATGCGAACATAAGACGCGGATAGCCTGATAACATAGATAGATAGATAGATAACTTTATTTCCAAATTCCAATAGGCTTAAAAGCCCGTGAGGATACAATATACCGTAACATAAAACATGGCAACAGTGTAGGATTTTACAAACAAGAAACTTTTGTTAATCTGAGACAGTCACAGCAAAATGCACGTATACTGGCACGCACGCATGCACTCACTCAATCACTTACGCACTCACGCGCACAACAATTTCTATCATTTGTTAAGTGGACTTAAGCATTGAGAAGGCGTATTACTACATAATATAAATAAATACTGAACCATACATTTCATAACACATTCGGTAAAATAAATTACCTATATTTACTAATTTCCATATGTTTCGTTTCGTAATTTAAATGCTTTTAAAACAAAGGTACAAAGCTTGTGAATATATACTTTATTTTGTGAATTTAGTTATTCCAAAAATTGTATCATGTTTGGCCTCTTGTAAAAATATTGTGGAATGTATTGCTTTCTTAAGACATTATAGGTTTGGCATTCCAACACAAAATGAAATTCATCTTTAAGTTTATTACAAAATAAACATAATCTATCAATGACAGGAATTCTGTTTGGTTTAACCCATCTTCCCGCTTCAATTTGCAACCTATGAGATGATACCCGTAATTTGGTAAGTGCCTGACACATTTTGAAAATATTTATATTATCAAGATATGGTTGAAACTGAAAAGATGCAAAGCTCCTATAAAACACTGCTCTGGTGGAGATATCTAATCGACTATGCCAATTTTGAGCGAAACTGTCATTTAACCGTTGCTTTAATACTGCAAGAAATAAATTACAATTACCAACACTTTGTTGTAACCATACATCATAAAACCCAAGAGAGGACAATAAGTGTTTCAACTGTGAAACCTAGTTTTTTTTGCGAGGATATATTTCACAGTCATTTAACATCATGTTATACACTGTTTTTATATATTTACGTTCATGTACGCTCATGATTTTTAACCAATACTTAACAATTATAAAATATCTTCTTGTAATAAATGATGTTCTACCAAATTCCCCATACATACAATCATTTTGTGTTGTCTTTTTAACACCCAAAATATTTTTGCAGAACTGTAAATGCACTCTTTCAATTGATATAGCTTGTACGAATCCCCACACCTCACTTCCGTAATCTGAAATTGGAGTTATCAATTTATCAAACAAATCTAATTTATGTTTTGGTGATACAAATGTAAATTTATACAAATACCTATTCATTTTAAATATAGCTTTTTGTGCTTGACCAGCAAGGGTAGTTTCTGCCTCTGATGAAGATCCTCCCGTAGAGAAAACTATACCTAAGTATCTAAACTTGCTAACTATATCTAATGAAACGCCATCATAATTAAAAACTAAATTGTGTGGTAATATTCCACCTTTTCGAAACACCATTACTTTTGTTTTAGCGCAATTCACTTTTAATCTCCATTCTTTACAATAATTAGATAATATATTAAGTCCATCTTGTAACTCTACTGCAGTATTAGCAAACAAAACTATGTCGTCTGCATATAAAAGCATAAACATCTTAAACATATTAATATCAAGACCTTCAAGACCACTATGCATGAATTCATCTTCTATGTCATTTAAATACATGGAAAACAACAATGGGGATAGACACCCCCCTTGCCTAACGCCAATAACACAATAAAATTCATCGCTCAATTGGTTACAATATTTTACTTTAGACTTAACACATGAATACATCGATTTAATAATATCAAGAATCTTTCCCCGAATACCGAACTTAGTTAATTTATACCATAGATTATCACGCACAACATAATCAAAGGCTTTAGTAAAATCGACAAATGCACAATACAATTTCTTTCCCTGGTTTAAAATATGTGTATTTAAACCCTGTAAAACAAATATATTATCCACAGTACTCATGTGCGCTCTAAATCCAGCTTGTGCTTCAATAAGAACACTGTATGTTTCTGCCCAGTCAGATAATCTATTGTTCAATATACGTGTAAATAATTTACCCAAACAGCTTAATAACGTGATACCTCGGTAATTTTCTACATCATTAATACTGCTCTTTTTGTGTAAAGGAATAACATACCCTTCTGACCAGACCTCTGGAAAATAACCAACCTCAAACACTTTATTAAACAATTTGCAAATAACTGGTGATAAAATAGTTTTACCATGGATGAAAAATTCATTTAATAACATGTCAGGCCCAGAGGACCGATTTGAATTTAGTTGCTTAATTGATTTTTCAATCTCATTCACAGTAAAATATACATTCAACTCTTCAAACATGATATTAAATTCGTTATTTTCATAACGTTCATTAAAATGTAAAATATCTTCATCTGGAGCATAGAACTCATCATCTGGACTATTGACTGCTTTAAAATATTGTTCAAACGCAGATAATGGTATATTTGTTGTCTTAAATCCTGATGATTCTTTTAACATATTCCAATATAACTTTGCATTTTTATATCTTGCGTTTACAAAAGTAGCTGTTTTGACTCGATCATACTTCGTCTTACAATATCTAATAATACATTTATAGTGTGACCGAGCTTTAACCATATTAATTGTATTTATGTCGCTTTTATTTTCTCTATATTTATTTAACATTTGAAAAAAATAAAACTTGCTTTAATGACACTCATCATTATACCATGGGTTTTCTTTTGCATTATTAAATACGGGAATATCAGCTTTAACATTGTCATTATAATTAAGTTTGCGTTTAAAAATTGGTGAAGACACATCTTCAATAATGGCATTGAAATCCTGAATGCATGAATTAATATCCTCATTAGTCATACAATGTTCTAACTTGCCATCTAAAGCAATCAAATTATCATTTATGTCTGCTTTACTTTTCGCCAACTTCGAACTCACTTACAGGTGAAAATAGATTTTGTGAAGACAACACATAGTCAACTAATGAACTTTCCCTACTACCAACAAATGTATAGCGACCAATCCCTTTATCATTACCAAATCTACCTTTTAAAATGCGTAAAGAACTCTGTTTGCATAAGTCTAGTAAGAGTAACCCATTATTATTAACATGACCTTTATCCTCAGAAAAACGTAACAATTCAACATCAGAAATATAATCATCAGGTAGCATATGCATATGAACATTGTTATCGTTTATGACGTAATCACAGTTTGTGGATGTACGACTGTTAAAGTCACCGAGAATTAGCATTCTGCACTAATATATACTTTTATTTTCAATATATGCAATATATTCTAACAAACGATCAAAACTATTGGTTTCAACCATTGCCTGGCGGCTGCTGTCATCGGGTAATACATAGGTTAAGCAAACATATTTATCACTACTAAAAGATAATCTTTGACCCTCAATTTTGACCCAGATAATTTCATCGTCACTGACATAATGAAATACTGATTCAAAAAAGAAAGCGTGCACTCAAATGTTCATAAGCAATAAATGTATTAAGTTGATGAAACCGTTGACGTCATAAGTGTGTTCAAACATTATCACTTAAAGTTTGAAGAAGTTAAACCCTTGACATTCATGAGCAATTCCAGAAAAACAGCGTTTAACCAGTTGACTGTTATCGTTTTTATATTTCCCAATTCAACACCGTGCATTCTGAAATTTTGGTTTTGCTCTCTTTTGAACTCCAGGAACTCAAACTCCATTAGTGCAGGAGCATTTTATACAAAGGTATCACTTCTATAGTAAAACATATATTTTATATATTTTAAAAGTTGTTTTGCTAAATTTCTAATTTCAACTTTTTGAATACATGTATTTCCAAAAATTGATGAGCACATTTTCTCTTTTTTGACTGAGTATACAACTAAAAATAAATAAATACTAATTATTGAACACCGCATTGGCACAATGAATTAGTAATACCCCTCTGTTTTGTTTTGCGATACGTATATGATAGGGGCTATGAAGAGAAATCTTCACCATTAAGAAACCGAAAGGGAGGAAGCGTAGCGACCGACCTCGGTTTCTTAATAGTGAAGATTTCTCTTCATAGCCTCTATCCGGCTTAGAGTTTACAATAGGTTTTATCGATATTCTCTACATAAGTCACTCTCTTCACCGCGAAGGCTGCTTGTAGTAAATAAAATATTCATGAATAAATGCTGCAAGTATTTGAAAATCTGAGACAGCTGATTGGTTGAAAAAATAGGGTAAACACTAAATGAGGATATTAGTTCATTTTAAAAGAAACAGTCGTCTTTACCCTGATTTAAACATATATATATGTAAGAGCTGTTGCGGCACAAGTTTTCAGTTCTTTGTATTTAACCCGAAATATACGATGTAAGGAGGAATGTCTGCAGCAAGAACACGACACGCTGTTTTCTCGCTCAGTAATACATTGTATGGAATAGGCATCGCCTATAATTAAATCGGTCAATATTTGCATATCGTTTAATGTATAGTTGTATTAGTACTGTTTGCAACGATTTCCACTTACACGTGTTGTACATTATTGAGGTGTTATAGCAGTTACGAAGTTCTGGTCTTCCGATACAGGTATATTGATTTCTGCAATTGTAATTTCCTTCAAGTATTTATTCGATGTGGTATTATTTTCAGGGATATGTGTTTGACCATTTTCCGCTGTTGTCTGTATTTCGAATTTGTTGACATCACTTTCATTTTCACTATCTTTCAATTTCAATTGTTGAGTCTTCTGATTTTCCACCTTTACTTCTACTGGAATAGAAAGAAGTAAACGTAAGTATAACTAACACAAAAGTGCGACTAAATATAATAGAACATAAGTAAGTAGAAACAAAGAAGTGCAAGTAAGTATATCCAACAATGAAGTTCGAGTAAGTACATCTAACAAAGAAGTTCAGGTAGGTATATCTAACAAAGAAGTTCAAGTAAGTATATGCCACAAATAAGTGTAAGTAGGTATATCTAATAAAGAAATTCAAGTATGTATATCCAAGAAAGATGTGGAAGTAAGTATATCACAAATAAGTGGATTTAAATATCTAACAAAGAAGTGCCAGTAGGTATATCTAACAAAGAAGTACAAGTTTTTATATCCAACAAAGAAGTTCAAGTTGGTATATCGAACAAATACGTTGAAGTAGTATATCCCACAAAGAAACGCAAGTGGGTATATCCAACAAATAGGTGGACGTAAATTTATCCAACATATAAGTGCAAATAGGTATATCCAACAAATAAATGCAAGTAGGTATATCCAACAAATAAATGCAAGTAGGTATATCCAACAAATAAATGCAAGTAGGTATATCCAACAAATAAGTAGAAGTAAGTATATCCAACACATAAGTGAAAGTATGTATATCCAACAAAGAAGGGGAAGTAGGTATATCCAATACAAAAGTGTAAATATGAGCAACAAAGCAGTGCAAGAAAGTATTAGCAACAAAGAAGTGAACGTATGTATAACCAGCAAAAACAATTGCAAGTAAGTATATCCAATAGATAAGTGCGAGTATAACTAATAAAGCAGTGCAAGAAAATATAAGCAACACAGCAGTGCAAGAAAGTATTAGTAGCAAAGAAGTGCACGTAAGTATAATCAACAAAGAAAAGAAGTGCGAGAAAGTATAATCAAGATAGAAATGCAATTATGTCTAAACAATAAAGCAGTGCAAGAAAGCTTAAGCAAAAAACACGTGCGAGTAAGTATAATCAATAAAGCAGTGCAAGAAAGCATAATAAAAAAAGAAGTATAAGCAACAACGAAGTGCGAGAAAGTATAAGCACCGACGAAGTGAAAGAAAGTATTAGTAACAAAAAAGTGCACTTATGTATTTATCAACAAAAAAGTGCACTTAATTATAATCAACAAAGCAGTGAAATAAAATATAAGCAACAAAGCAACAAAGCAGTGCAAGAAAGTATAAGCAAAAACAAAAAAGCAGTGCAAACATATAAGCAATACATCAGTTCGAGTAAGTATAATTAACAAAGAAAAACAAGAACGCATATGCAACACATCATTTCGTGTAAGTATAATTAACAAAGAAGTACAAGAAAGTATAAGCCAAAACGCAGTACAAGAAATTATAAGCAACAAAGGAGTGCGAGAAAGTATCAGCAAAAAGCAGTGCGAGAAAGTATAAGCAAAAAGCAGTGCGAGACAGTATAAGCAACAAAGAAGTGCGAGAAAGTATAAGCAACAAAGAAGTGCGAGAACGTATAATCAACAAATGTGCGAGAAGGTATAAGCAGCAAAGCAGTGCGAGAAAGTATAAGCAACAAAGAAGTGCGAGAAAGTATAAGCAGCAAAAAAGTGCGAGAAAGTATAAGCAACAAAGAAGTGCAAGAAAGTATAAGCATCAAAGAAGTGCGAGAAAGTATAAGCAGCAAAGCAGTGCGAGAAAGAATAAGAAAAAAGCAGTGCGAGAAAGTATAAGCAACAACAAAGTGAGAGAAGGTATAAGCAACAAAGATGTGCGAGAAAGTATAAGCAGCAAAGCAGTGCGAGAAAGTATAAGCAACAAAGAAGTGCGAGAAATTATAAGCAGCAAAGCAGTGCGAGAAAGTATAAGCATCAAAGAAGTGCGAGAAAGTATATAAGCAACAAATAAAGTGCGAGAAAGTATAAGCAGCAAAACAGTGCGAGAAAGAATAAGAAAAAAGCAGTGCGAGAAAGTATAAGCAACAACAAAGTGAGGGAAGGTTTAAGCAACAAAGATGTGCGAGATGATTATAAGCGAGAAAGTATAAGCAGCAAAGAAGTGCGATAATTATAAGCAGCAAAGCAGTGCGAGAAAGTATGAGCAGCAAAGAAGTGCGAGAAAGTATAAGCAGCAAAGCATTTCGAGATGAGTATAAGCGAGAAAGTATAAGCAGCAAAGCAGTGTGAGAAAACATCAGCAAATAGTGCGAGAAAGTATAAGCAACTAAGCAGTGTATGTTCGTATAAGCAACAACAAAAGTGCGAGAAAGTATAAGCAACAAATAAGTGCAATTACGTTTATACACCTACATACACTGGATTCGAAACAAGTCTTAAATCCAATTTATGGTTTACCACCACTAATTACATATAAACCTCCGAGGTGTAGTCGAATGAATAAAAGGTAATCCCTCCTTTTTTAATGAAAATGGGCATTATAAGTAGAAAAAAACTGCCCATTTTTGTTCGATTTTGTGGTTGTATGTATAAGAAGCGTATTAATAGGTTTTACTGGAAAACTGATGAACATTTTCGAAATGTCGACTCTATGCTTACACTTTGTGAGCAACCATCACTGAAAACAGCTGTACCCTTGACCTCTGTTTAGTAAACAAACCTTTTCTGGTGATTTTTCAAGTGGAAAATTAGTTTTCTATATGAAAATTGCACTGTTGCATTATCCATACTTGAGGTGAAGTTGCAGCAAATTATTAATATGTAACACTTTAACATTGGTGTCTATGGGGAAAATAATTAGTGGTTTTATACCTTAACCGCCGAATAATAATTTACCCATGAATATTTGCGCGTACAAGGCAAGGTTTTTTCGTGCATGCGCGTTGCGCTAAGTTACCCACCGTCTAACGAATTGATCAAATGTAAGAAAACATAATATGCATATATTTACCTAAATTCCTCTCTATTTTAAGCGGTCCCGGAAAGTAAATCATTAATTACCAAAATGAGAAAAAAATGCCCCATAGAAATCACAGCACACAAACCAATGACACCTCAGGTCCACACTGTACCACACAATCAGAACAAGTTAAATAGTTAATGAAAAGTGTTCATTTCGGTAATATAGAAGGATAGAGGAAAGACGAGATAGAGTTTAATATGCATATACTGTATATATAAGTTGCAGAAACGAAGATAAAGGTATATCTGACCCAAATGCTGAGAAAAAAGTACGCACGGATCAGAAAAAAGGTACCAACAAAAATCAGGATAGGTTAGTGTGAAATTCGATTCTGGCCTTGACTTATATATATATATACACATATATTAAACTATAACTACATCTCTTCTTCTGTCTATCATTCTATATTAAGTATCGTAATGAATGCCTGTGCTCAATAGGACCATACACAACACAGAGAGTGGCCTTGACTTATATATATATACACATATTGAACTATAACTACATCTCTTCTTCTGTCTATCATTCTATATATATATAGACACATATTAAACTATAACTACATTTCTGTCTATCATTCTATATTATTTATCGTAATGAATGCCTGTGTTAAATAGGATCATACACAACAAGAGAGTGGCGAAGACAAGGTTTATGGGCTACTGTTAACTGAACTGAACTGAATTGGGTTTTAAGGCGCACCAACACATGAAAGGTTTTACGGCGCCTAACAGGAATGAACATGCCAGGCACATCCTCCATTTACATCAAGATACACTAAGGAGAATGTACCTAGAACCTTCTTACCTGCAAAACTGTAGAGTTGCTGTTAATTCTATAGTAGACTCTCCATTTACGACTACCACGTTTGCATGTATGCGGTGTCATGATAAAGACCTTCAATGAGCATGATACAAAATGGCAAATATGAATGGGGTGGGGGGTGGGGGGTGGGGGAATTCATACCCCTCTGCATGTGACAGTGTGTTTATGGGATTGCAGTGGTTGTATTCTACCCCGGCAACCACATGAGGCGGCTACTGATTCAAGTCATAGTCTTGACTTGCAATTACGAGGGCTAGCCTATGTATTGACTTCAGTTTTTATTTTCGGATATGCCAATGATATTCAAGAAAACAGCTGAAGGTGTCATTGCACCATTGATTTTCGATCTTCGTTTTATATAGGAATGAGGTAGATCTATTTCTAAAAGAAAATATTGTGCATTTTTCTTCGTAGACACTTTTAAAACACATATCAATCAAAGATCGAGCGTCCGCCATAGAAACATGCAATACAAACAGGGGGTCATGTATCATGTAAGGAAAATGACGTCACGTTCTCTTTTGACACATCATTAATAGATTTACCACATTTCTACTTTCGCTTCACTGTCTGTGTCAGTTATATAGAGATTATTTAACTGTTGGGATCGATTATAGGGAAATCCTTTACGTGATGGTAGCCGTGTGGTTCTTTTCACGAACGAGCGTATGCGAGTGAGTGAAAAAACAAAACATGTCTATCATCGAGTGAAGGATTTTCCCTATAATCGAACACAGCAGTTAAATAATCTATCGATTACATTTTAAATCAGTTAATGCATGATTTAAACCGAAATTATTCGCGTTATTGAACGTTATCGGCGGATGACGTCGACGTCAGCACCACTGTATTGACGGCATAACTCAGTGTCACAGTTAGTTAATTTTGTGTTCGGAGTTAGTTAATAATATTTAGCGATTATGAATATTCTTTCACTGATAAATACCAATATTTCACCGATGAAAACGCAATAAAATTAATTTCTCTAAAACAAGCACTAATACATGGTACCAGTCTGACCATAGTTGTATCTAGACGCTAGTTTGTGTTCTGCAGTCGTGAAAGAGTGTCAACATTGAGATTAAAAGAGATTAATTTTTGCTATTTAGGGGATTTTTTTTTTAAAGAGAAAACCTTTATTAAAATGTATGATTCAGGATTAATATCAATCAAATATTGAATTTAGCAATGATTTTAACATAAACAATGGGAGGTCTGTCCCTTTCTTAAACAAAAAATCGAACATGAAATGATGTATCTAGGACCACAGTAAAACAAAAACACGCATAGAAACACATAACCATCACTAGTAGTCTCGACCAGCCAAGACCGTATCATGCATATCTTATTTGCAGATATCGGTCTGAGCAAAATAGCTGAATTTTATTTGCGCGTTTTTTTCACGCTCATAAAGTCGATGCTTGCGTGACGTCATGTTTAAATAAACCTAAAACGTCAATTGTTGATGCATCAGATGTTCAATCTGGGATAGTTAATCGTGAATGCTCGGCCAATCCCGTCATTTTCGGAATCCCGCCTCGTGTATACATCGAGCTTCGGTATGTTCAAAATCTTGACAATTTGTTAGCCGGAAGGCAACGGCACAGGAAATAGTGCACTGTTGCTAAGCTGTTGCTACTTAAACAATATGTCCGTCGGTCACACGTGTCGTTTATGATTTGAGTTGCATGCTTGTTATTTACAATACAGATGAACGTTTTTACACTGATTTCATGTAAATAAACTATAGATGGAGCAATCGGCTAAATGACATTTTGCAAAATTGGGATGATAAGCTTTGATTTTGAATGCAAATTTGTTTTGGCGGGAATCAAGGGCGCGATGACGTAACCAACATGGATACCTTCCAATTTCATTCGAATAGTGCTGCGAAGCAGTGTACTAGATGTTGCGAATGCTGGGACGATATGTGAATTGATTTACGGTCTGAAATTTTATTTTACGGCGACGCGGTAACGGAGCTGTAAAACGTAATTTCAGACCGTAAAACCAACCACACTACCGTCCCAGATTGAACATCTTAGCATGGTTATCTCGTTTATAATGCTTTCCCATTCAAATGATACACATATAAAATCAAATCATATATATACACACATGTTTTTCTATGAAAACTCAAATTCACGGATGCCAGCATTTTGTTGACGTCATCCAATGACGACGTTTGTATCAACGTTATGTGACGTCACATATTATCCGACGGTAAATTGGGGGTGGGGTGGGGGCAGTGGTTTACGGTCGCAAATGTGAGACGTTAGCCAATGGAGCCGTGAAAAAAAAGCGCGAACAAATTGCTAGAGGACGCTTTAAATAATTGGACTATTAAATCTCCCCAGACCGATATTTGCATGATACGGTCTTGGCTAGCCGAGACTAAACATTCACAAGGATAAACTATCACTAACGGTGATGAATACTCCCGCTTTTTTGCTATGGGCATTATCATAAATGCCTAAATATCTGTTAATGTTTTAATTTAAAAAAAATCTAAGTAAAACAAAGGCCCATAATTCTGTAAAAAAAAATACAGAATCGAAAAACTATTATTGCAGAGACACATCATATTATCGCTTGTGAATTGTATGTCAAGTGTAATAACAATCCATGACAAGTTTAAAGTGAAAGCCACATGCAAATCGTTATAGAGTGAACAATTCTAAGTCAAACGAAGGGCCATAATTCTGTAATAAATTCGGCAATCAATGATGGTTGATGTACAGGGACATAAGGTCATCAGTTGCTATGTGTAAATGATGTTTGGGAACAATCAATTCGAATATGTTTGAGAAAAAAGGTGTTAACATGTCATTATACAATATTAGAGTGGAAAATTCTAAGTCAAACAAAGGGCCATACTTCTGTAATAAATTAGGAAATCAATGATGGATGATGTAGACGGACAGAAGGTCATCAGTTGTTATGAGTATATGAAGTTTGGGAACAATCCATTCAAAAATGCTTCCGATACAAGTATTAAAACATGTGTTACGGGACCAGGGTAAATATACCACATGACGTATGACGTCATTATTGCTAATGCTTGAAGAAAAAAGTTGTAAACACATTGCAAGCTTCAGAGTGCGATGAGATTTTTATTTCTCAACCATTTTCTACCAAAGAAAGCGCATTCGAACGCAAAAAATGTACGCTACCCTCGACTGATTTTCTTTTTTTGTGAAAGTTGGTATTTTTCGAAAACACTTTGGAGAACTTCTGAAAATGCACCGGAAATAATTTGCTAACCCTTGAAGCGTAATTTAATTTTGCACATATTATGAAAACAATCCATGCATATACCCTGTTTTTATCACGAAAACTTCCCCATTATTATTTCACATCAGGTAGGCGAAAGGGTTTTGGCTTAAAGAACCAGTTTGCCAGAGTCAATGAATTTTTAAATTATGCTAATCCGTGAAGTCGAAATTTTTTATGCTAAATCGTGAAGTAATTTTTTTGTTGTCAAGTATCTACATCTTCATTCAAATCCTATGCAAATAATAAAGCAGTTTAATGAAAAAAAATTAATGGACTAGATAACGATTTCTGAAATTTAAGACTTTTTATATCTCCTTTAGACATGTTAGAAAGATGGACATTTTTGTTATATTCATATGCGTCATTCTGAAAGATAAAGTTAAATCTATTTGACTAAATTGGAATTGTTCAGCGACTTTTAATATAGTCAAACTTATACATTTTAACCTTAATTAGTGTTTATCATTGGAAAAGAAATAGACAAGTAGCATAAATAGCCTGTTTCTTAATTTACATTTAAATGTGTCAATCAACCTAAATATAGTATTTCGTTTTTCGTAATCATTACGATGCGTTATTTGTTTCAAAGGAGTATTTTCTTTGATTATTGTACAATGTATTGCCTGCTTCTAAATTAGAAATTTTAAAGTTTGATTTTTGCCGATACACTGGTTACATTTCTGATTGGCTGAGACACCTCCTATCCAAGATACAGAAAGTCAAAAAGACAATAAATTTATATATAAACAAAGAGGGAAACAAGTTTTTAAAGAAAATAAGATCAGCACTCTTTAATTATTATTTGTTAACTCTCTCGCATCCTTAATTCGCGAGAATTGAATTGAATGTTGTTTAACGGCTCATCAACACAGTATAGGTTATTTAGAGCCGCCCCAGAGAGAGGGGAAGGATACTTAGGAATCCGGGAACCTGCCCTACTCTTATTATCGAATAGATTACTATGGTTCTTTAACGTGCTCGGAGGATAGACCGATACACGGGACCGCCCGGTTTACGTCCCCATCCAACGGACGGGGCTAAGGGAAAGTGTCTTGCCCAAGAACACACCGACGGAACTCAGTGGCACCACGGAGGATTGAACGAAGGGCCTCCGGTTACAAATCCGCCACGCTACCGACTGCGCCACGCCAGCCCTCATCTCGAGAAGGATTTCCCTATAATCAATCCCAGCAGTTAAATAATCTCTTTATAAGTGACATAGACAGTAAAGCGAAAGTAGAAATGGGAGACGTGTCAAAATTACGGTGTCCTTTTAGGGCCATCTTACCATCTCGCCTTACCATCGACCATCGCATCTTACCATCGCATCTTACCATCGACCATCACGTCTTACCATCGACCATCGCATTTTACCATCGCAACTTACCATCGACCTTCGATGCGATGGTCGATGGTAAGACCTAGGTCGATCGTTGATGGTAAGATGCGATGGTCGATGGTAAGATACGATGGTCGATTGTAAGGCGAGATGGTCTATGTTAAGATGCGATAGTAAGATACGATGGTCGATGGTAAGATCCGATGTACTATCGACCATCGCATCTTACCATCGACCATCGAATCTTACCATCGCATCTTACCATCGACCATCGCATCTTACCTTCGACCATCGAATCTTACCATCGCATCTTACCATCGACCATCGCATCTTATTATCGCATCTTACATCAATCATCGCATCTTATCATCGACCAGGATACCATACAAAATAAAACGTAACGTCATTAAACAGATTGCCATTTTCTTACATGATACATAACCCCCTGTTTTATTGCCCTTTTCTTACATGATACATAACCCCCTGTTTTATTGCCCTTTTCTTACATGATACACAACCCCCTGTTTTATTGCCCTTTTCTTACATGATACACAACCCCCTGTTTTATTGCCCTTTTCTTACATGATACATAACCCCCTGTTTCATTGCCCTTTTCTTACATGATACACAACCCCCTTTTTTATTGCCTTTTGCAATTGGCGGAAGCTCTATCTTTAGACTGGTATGTGTTTTCAAATAGTCGACGGAAATAAGTGACATCAGGAACATGGTGGAACATGGTGGTCATATGATAAATTATCATGTGATCACAGACTACTTTCAGAGACGTTGACAGAGGCCAAGTGACCACTGTAGAGATTGTGTTTCTCCTAGTAAAATGAACAAATCGTAGACCACATTGACTGCGTTCCACATAAGTTACTTTAAAATCTATCAAAGACACTGCCGTTTCAGACCCATTCAACCTCCATAGCATCTTTCTAAGTAAAAGTAAGTAAGTAAGTACGTAAAACCAGCAAAGAAGTGCAAACAAGTTAAACTAGCAAAGACGTTATAAGTTTCTTCACTAATTAGTCGGTATGTATTTGCCTGTAATTCCAAGCAGTAACGAGTAAATACAAAATACTAGCCATAATCTGATAAACTTGTATTAGTTAGCAAATGTCTAACTGACACTTACACCTTCAATATTCAAATACCTGTTCAATACTAAGTTGTTGGTGGCCTAAGAAAGAAAATAGAAGTACTGAGTCATACAACCTCCCAAAATAGTAGAAGGACCTACATAGTTTACTAGCTAATATGTAGAGCTTTTTCATACAAACATTAAAGTACACTGAACAATGTGTCTCATTAATTCATAAATAAACTGATCCTGTTGATTTCGTTATGTGTAGATCTATAGCATTATAGCTATAATTGTCAAGTCATTGTGTTTACTCCTTCGGTTGTTACCTAGATGCGATATGACCGGGAAATATCACGTGACTATGACAGGAAGACATCACGTGACGTATGTGATAAGACAAGGAAACACACGTGACGTGTGTGATACGACAAGGAAACAAGATATAGCAGGGAAAACAGCATATGTGAAATTAAAGCGACACATCACGTGACATATGTGATATGACAGGGAAACATAACGTGACTATAATCGGGAAACATTACTTGACCAATTATGTGATAGAGGAACATCACGTGACTTATGTGACATGACAGGGACACATCACGTGACATATGTGATATGGCAGGGAAAGAGCACGTGACTATGACAGGGAAACAGTATTAGTTGTTTGGATTCTTAACAAGGACATGGGCTCACATTCCCTGCCTGGAAATTAAATTCACCCGAGCCGTCAGGTGTGTGTGTGGGAGGGGGTGGGGGAAGGGAGGGGGTGAGGGGAGAATATAGATATGCTTGCCAGGCGGGGAATGTGAGCCCATGTCCCATGTCAAGAATCCAAATAACGAATGTGTCATACTTAAAGCTGTTACTAGATCTACTTAAAAAAACATTAACGTAACGTGCCCCTATTTCATTGACTAAACATGCTAAATATAAAAACAATCTACGGCAAATTCGTTATTTGGATTCTTGACAGGGGAAAAGGAGCTCACATGCCTCGCTTGACGGCCCCGTTAAATATAATTTCCAGACAGGGAGTTTGAGCCCATGTCCCATTTCAAGAATCCAAATAACTAATACTGTCTACGGCGCATTGACCAATGGAACCCTCAAAATTGTCTTTGCAGTATGGCAATATGACATATGACAAAGAAATATCGTGTAATGGACAACTCAATGGAACATACCTTACATTGGGATGTTTCATTTTGTATCATCTATTAAGTACAGATGTGTTCATTTTGTATACTGTATAACGTAGAGGTGAGTCCATTTTGTATAAAGTAGAAGTGTGTTCATTTTGTATAATCTATCCAGTAGAGGAGTGTTCATTTTGTATAATCTATCAAGTAGAGGTGTGTTCATTTTGTATAATCGGTGCAGTAGAGGTGTGTTCATTTTGTATCATCTGTGAAGTAGAGGTGTTTTCATTTTGTATAATCTGTGAAGTAGAAGTCTTTTCATTGTGTATAATCTGTGAAAAAGAGGTGTGTTCGTTTTGTATAATCTGTGAAGTAGAGGTGTGTTCATTTTGTAGAATCTATCAAGTAGAGATGTGTTCATTTTGTATAATCTGTGAAGTAGAGGTGTGTTCATTTTGTATCATCTGTGAAGCAGAGGTGTTTTCATTTTGTATAATCTGTGAAGTAGAGGTGTGTTCATTTTGTATAATCTGTGAAGTAGAGGTGTGTTCATTGTGTATAATCTGTGAAGTAGAGGTGTGTTCATTTTGTATAATCTATCAAGTAGAGGTGTGTTGATTTTGTAATATCTGTGAAGTAGAGGTTTGTTCATTTTGTATCATCTGTGAAGTAGAGGTGTGTTCATTGTGTATAATCTGTGAAGTAGAGGTGTGATCATTTTGTATAATCTATCAAGTAGAGGTGTGTTGATTTTGTAATATCTGTGAAGTAGAGGTGTGTTCATTTTGTATCATCTGTGAAGTAGAGGTGTTTTCATTTTGTATAATCTGTGAAGTAGATGTGTGTTCATTTTGTACCATCTGTAACGTAGAGGTGTTTTCATTTTGTAAAATCTGTGTAGTAGAGGTGTGTTCATTTTGTATAATCTATCTAGTAGAGGTGTGTTCATTTTGTATAATCCGTGAAGTAGAGGTGTGTTCATTTTGTACCATCTGTAAAGTAGAGGTGTTTTCATTTTGTATAATCTGTGTAGTAGAGGTGTATTCATTTTGTATAATCTGTGAAGTAAAGATGAGTTCATTTTGTATAATCTATAAAGTAGAGATGTGTTCATTTTGTATAATCTATACAGTAGAGATGTGCTCATTTTGTATAATCTATAAAGATGAGATTTCCTTAGTAATTACCGCCCTGTTATACTTACACAGCTGATTGTACACTGGATCTCGGAACGACCAAGTATTTGTACGCCAAGCCAACACCAGCAGCGGTCAAAGCAACACCGACAAAACTGCCTAATACCCCACCAACGATAGCACCAACATTATTACCAGAATTAGGAGTAGACTCACCTTCCGCTACAATATGGTAAACAAATAAATAAGTTTTAAACTTGTTAAACAGTCGATGGCATGCTTATACTGGGATGTGTAAGTCTTCGGCATAGTGTATTGTGCGTTCAGGACGAACAATAAGCAACACTTCGAGCACAGTTTAGAATAGTTTGGAAACCTAAAAATACAATGAATAAAAACAATACAATAAGCAAACTTCAATGTTTCACTGAATATATGTGTATAGACTGAATAACAATATGGAAACTGAAAGTCAAAGACCTGCGTGATGTAAGAAAACAATGATAAGGATGTAGACAGGGACAGGGCATGGCTGTGTGGCTGTGGAAAGAGAAAACACTCGGAACAAGCATGCCAATATAACCATAAACAAACAAAACAACACTTTATTTGCGAATACATATAAACAACTGCGTCAATAATCTGAATTTAAGCCATTGAATTATATATTACCTAAAAGGTTTTATATGAATGGCCCCAGATATTTATCTTCTCCCCAGGACAATTCTACAAGGAAGTCTAAAACACGCATTTGATTGAGTCTGAAGACAAAATGCAAACGATATTGATAATAAAAGCCACAAAACTCTTATGCAAATTCATTGTTTTTAAAACAGAAGTAAAACCTAAGACATAACTAATGAAACCCTGCTTTTATGTTTCATACAAAATCTGTATTAGGAGGACGTCATCATCTGATACAAAAGTGAATAACACAATTTCCCAAGAAATTGTATGTCTAAGAGTGATTTACCATACCTATACAAAATATCAACCCCTAAATACAATATGCTCGAAATAGGTCCTAAATACAATAGGCTCGAAATAGGTCCTAAATACAATAGGCTCGAAATAGGTCCTAAATACAATAGGCTAGAAATAGGTCCTAAATACAATAGGCTAGAAATAGGTCCTTAATAGTCAAACTGTACTGCAGTAGTGATGTTATGGCTAACAAAGGCAGATATAAATGTTAGCCGGGTTACGTACGTATCTATATTGAATACAAGTCATTAGGCAAAATGCAATAAAAGTCGATATGTGAGTTATGTATAAATATAATCTAACATTCGTTCTCATTCATTATTGAATGTATTAAACTCGTTAGCAAAAATTATATAATGCTCGGCATCTCATTTTGCCAACTCGTTTAATAAATTCAATATGAATGAGTACTCATGTAAGATCTCTATATAATGAGGAACGTTAGAGTTTTGTCTCCCCTTATAACAATCTTAAAACAAATTTGTCCAACCATTTGGTTTCCCGTAGTTTTTAGCGTTGTTTCTCTATATCAGAACGTTTGTCAATACCTACATATGAACCCATGCAAATTGAAGTTTTTATTATATATTATTTGTATGTACATGTATAAGTATCAATGAAGGGTAACACTAATTAAAGATATTTTTTATGAAAATCAAACTGTTTAAAATCATCATATTTATACAATACTAAATGAAAAAGCACATCTACACTGATTCATCTGATTTTATTTCAAAAATAAAAACAAAGTAAGTCAAATACCGGGATCAAGTTGTGAGTGATGGTATGTCTGGGAGATAATTTAACAGTAAGCTCTCCCATAACTTTGTGACCCAGACGTGTCATGGGAAAAATGACGCCATCAGAGTAAAGACGTGACACCTACATACTGCTCCTTTATACACGTATTGTATAATAGTTCGTATTGTATAATAGTTGTCATATGAGAATCATACAATAATCATATGATACTTATATGTGACCAACATTGCAGTGATATACAGCATTACAAAGACAGAATACATGCTAGCCAGGTTACGTATATATTGCATGCACGCCCTTGCTGATAAAATAATACTGCATGCAAACCTTACTAATATGCGTGTATACTGCATTCAAACCCTTATTAATAAAATAATAGAAGGCATGCAAGCCCTTACTAATATGCGCATATACTGCATTTAAGCCCTTACTAATATAATTATGTGTGTAGTGTGATCGGTGAAATGGCCTAAACTTGCCTTTGTTGAATGCATAGCAATAACTCGTTCAGGATAAACCAAGGGGTTGCGCTTTACCATACTTTAACTTCTGATAAATGAAAGTTAGAGTACGGACAGGGTCACTAAGTAAACCATACTACAAAACAGACAGAGTCTGTCTCAGCTCGTTGGTTATTTATAAACCTAAATGGACTACCTCGGTGTTTAACTAAACCAACTCGCTGAGACCAGATTCTATCTATTACATATAATCTGTTGTGCCCTGAACAATGGGTAGTTCCTTTTTTAAAACCCAGATAAAATACATTCAAGGAAATGCAATATATACGTTTATTGTACATTTTCATACTGTCTTATTGACTTTTTTATTGGAACATGTGTTCAATATTCAACGATATTGCATACCTTGACATTGCACTAAAAGTATTCCCGTGGTTGCTAAGAGCCGCGAAATAAACTCGTAATATTTGTTTTGTATGCAAAATGCAGATGAAACTTTGCCAATGCTAAATTTGACGGCTATTTGAAATAAACATTGCCGAAGCTCAGATGAGACATGCATTTATCAGCGTGATTAAGTTGCTCCAACACGTCAAGCTTGGAAATTAGGTTCTTTCGTAGATGTTCGACACGTTGGAATTTGTTCTGAGTCACTTTCTCAATTTCAATTGTAACCACAATGGTAGAAAATACCTTGAAATACATTTATACATAAAAATCAACAATAAGTACTTATTTAGTATTGTCAGGGAGTAAATATATATACTCCCTGGTATTGTATCTCAAAACAATGCCAAAGATGATTCAGCATTTAAAACAAATAGATTATGTGAGCGGAAGATTTCACGCCTTGAAGGTATGAAACTACCAATTATTTTATAATAACATAACACCATAAGAATAACACCAATGTAAAATGTAGCATATGAATGATTTGCTGCAAATTCAACGTATGGATAATGCAGCAGTGTAAATTTCATAGAAAAAATGATTTTCCACTTGAAAAATTAGCAGAAAAGATTGGGTCATACGACATGTAGGAAATATCTTGTTTGTTTACTAAACAGGTACTGCTGTTTTCATTGATAATTGCTCACAAAGTTTATGCATAGATACGAAATTTGGAAAATGTCCATCAATAATCCAGTAGAACCTATCAATATACTTGTTAATATACAACAACAAAATCCAAGAGAAATGGGCTATTTTCCCCTACTTATTATGCCCATTTCCAACAAACAAGAGGGTTACTTTTTTCTATCCAACCGCACCGAACCGCGAAGAACAAAAATGAATAAAAACAACAAAACAATGCGAAAACAACATGCCGAATTTTTTTAAAATGTACGGTAGTAAATAGGTCTAGATCATTTAAGCAACTTCGTCCCCTGCGCCAAAACAATTCGTTCCAAGTGCTATTTCTCCACACACATGCACAGCCTATTATATTAGTAAAGAGTATAGGTATATAACTGCATGCACGCTCTTACAAATATGTAAACAATTCTTCAATGAATGTGTATACATTTATCTCATTTATCGCACCATATTTAGTGCTCTATGAATGATTTATGAATGCTCTTTGAACCTCACTGAATGTGTTATGAATACTCTATGAATGCTTTATGCGTCTGAATTCATGAATATTAAACTTACATAACCGTGGTTATGGTGACTTGGATACCTTATCACTTGTTCCATTATATAATTATACGTCGTTTTAAGCACATGTTAGGCCATATATGACGGACGGATATTTTTGCGGTAGAAGCTGACTACCCCATTTTTCCGGGGAGAACCGGTACTGTATACCTACCGCCATCGTAAGAATTGACACATATTTAGATAATATAATTGGGCCTTTTTTATTATTTTTATTTGCGTTATTCTACCATATATTATTGGTGCAATATAATCAAGAATTAGAGATTAAAACATAGTAAATTAAATATATATTTAAAAGCAATAAGCTTTGAATTGTTCAAATACGTAATAATAATGACTAACATATATGCAAGTTAGGCAGAGACTTAACGGCACGACGCGACGTTTAAAAAACAAAAGAAGATGGCCGTGTATCTCCTTTAAGATAAATTTAATTTACCTGTTACTGATATGTTGACGCTGGCAGTGTCAGGGCTCGTGCCGTCTGTTGCTGTCACCGTCATTAATTTATCTGTTACTGATATTGTGACGCTAACAGTGACATGGTTCGTGCCGTCTGTTGCTGTCACCGTCAGTGTGTATCTAGGTGTTTTGGTAGAGTTTAAGTTCGAGGGCGTTGCCACTGTTATCTTACCGCCGACCATGGAGAACGTACTTGGGGTGTTTCCAGCTAAAATGTGAAAGATAAATCGTAAAGGCTTATTATTAGCGATATCAAGCATGCTGTAAAGAAACCAAAAACTAACCGCAAACAGTATCTAAGCACGACATTAAAAAGCCGAAGTAACGAACATCTAATAACAACGAATCCCACAGCGGTGAAGGACAAGTGATTTCAAATCAGAGACTCTTAAACACTCGGCCACGGGCGGCCCTATTTGCAGCACTTTATGATGTGTGTGTTAATAACAGCTACTGCAGGTACCTTACCTCCATCTTTACGACCATCTGTATAAATGTGTTGATAATTACTGTATTTCAGTTTATTTACATTAAATTTGCTTTTAAAGAGAGTAAGGTCTGTACCAGACTTGTTTGGCCTTAGTTTTTTTTTATCACAAATAGGTTATAATTATTAACAATAGTATCAAACGTTGGGTTTAATGGGTTTGATTTCAATTAAATTGAATATTGAAGGGCTAACATTTTCTCGTCTATGATATAGAGATGGTTTATTATCTTCAGCATACAGACTTTCGGCTGGCGATGTACGAAAGGCTCCTAAGGCCAGTCGTAATCCCCGGTTATGTATAGAATCACGCATCTGTAAGAAAGACACTAAGATCCAGATATTACTGAGCCACAGTCCAGCTTGGATTTGATAATATATCTATAAAGACGTAAGAGTACTTTTTGATCAGCTCCCCAGTTAGTGTTTGCGACAACTTTAAGTAAGTAAAGAGCTTGAAGGTATTTGGCTTTCAAGTATTTAATGTGTGGTATAAAGCTTAACTTACGGTCAAAAATAAGACCAAGACATTTCGTCTAGTCCACTACTGGAACTGATGATCCATCCCGTGTAAGACGAGGGTCTTCGTGGTTTACGTAGTTGACACAAATGCATACAATTTGTTTTAGTTTTAGAAAATTTAAAACCATTTGCAACATAAAAAGTCTGGAGCCTATTGAGACATTGTTGTAATTGTCTCTCAATAGTGTTCATGCTCTTTGCACGATAACATATTAGCGGGTTTGGACAATCTGGCTCAATATTATTGTGTGCAGGCTCAATACACCTGCCACAACGTTCCTCCCTTGTACACCTCGACATGTGGTGGCCAAAGGCTTAACAATTGTAGCAACGTAGTGGATTTGAGACGTAGACATCAAGATGTTGCTGCAGATATGCCACCTTTATTGATTTTGGTAGGACAAGTGTTGAAGAAGTGAGCACGATAGTGTTTGTATTAATTATTTTATCGTTGTTCTTGATGTGATATCAGCGATATACACTAACCTGTTATACTATATGTTACACTGTCTGTGACATCAGCGTTATACCCTTACCTGTTATACTATATGTTACACTGTCTGTGACATCAGCATACCTGCTACAGCTTATCTGTTATACTATAGGCGATACTGGCTGTGATATCAGCGATATACACTGACCTGTTACACTATAGGTGACACTGGCTGTGATATCAGCGATATACACCTACCTGTTATACTATAGGCGATACTGGCTGTGATATCAGCGTCAGTGGCTGTAACTGTGAGAACAGAAGTTCCTACAAATGATATAGTATAGAAATAAAACTGTTATAATAGAAACTTAAGACAAATGTTGTTTCATTTTCTGTAGTTAAAGTAGCTATTCCGCCAAAAAAGCCAAATTTTACAAAATATATTTTGAGAATACAAACTCTGTAGACACAATATAAACAGCGTAAACCAGCCAGGCCACACCCCGAAACTGGAGCGTCGAATTCAGAGTTACCGATTCATAATTCATTTTACACCTATTCAATCACGGTTGTTTTAAAAAACCGTATATATACATCGATACTTTTAATCAGTACATATACATTATTATTTGACGTGAACACCTGGATAGAGTTTTGATAAACGATTTTGAAGTATAATTTGGCCGTTCTTTGGCGGGTTAGACTCGTTAAGCATTTTTATCAAATAAGATGCACTTTTATAACATGTAGATGGTGTCTTTATCTCCCAGCGGTTTTATATTCAATATGAATCTGAAATTTTGAAAACTCGATCTTTATCATGATCTTTAAGATTCTTGTATTGTCTTTGTAAATCATATTGAATCACATTAACATATATAGGAATTTGAAAGTAATAGAACTAAAATTATTTAAAGTATTTTTACACATCTTTACTGACATACCAATCTAGGTCCCCACCAGAAGATTGAGGACATAAAGTTTAACTGGAAAGAGCGTCAAAATCCACACAAAACCACTGGTCCAGACAATATTTCATCAGCCATCCTTAAGCTAGCAGCAGAAGAAATAGATCCACTCCTGACACAATTGTACCAATTCGCAACTATTGTGAAGTATCCCAAGACTGGAAGCACTAGTAGTCAAACCCATCACATGCCATGAAAAGTATCAACCAATCTCACTAACATCCATCATCTGTAATCTCCTCGAGCCCATAGTACAAAGCTTTGTCATGCGGTTTTTCGACGCAGAAATCACCTTCACAGAGACATAATAGGGTATCCGCACCAAACGGTCATGTGAGCTTATCTGGATGATCCAGTCGATAGCCAGCAGACTGACTCCAAGGCAAAGGCCAGGTGCCTATAATACTCCTGGATTTCGCAAAGGTTTTTGACATCGTCTACTATAGAAACTACGGCTTCAGAGACAACACACTGATGTGGATAAATTCCTTCATCCGACGTCGGAAACAGCTAGTCTTCCTAGAAGGCGAAACGTCATCACAGACATACTTACTCTCTGGCGTTCCTCAGGTTATAGTCCGTGGCACGCTACTGTTTTTAGTGTATATAAATGACCGCCCAGAGTATGCAACATCATCAGACAAGGGACATTTTGCCGATGACAGCATGTTATTCCGTCACATCAGGAATCAGCAAGACACCAACCTGATTCAAAAAGACCAGACAGTCTTTGAATGTGGGAAAAGGACTGGCAGATGCAATTCCGGAAAATTTACTGTTATTAGAATTTGCCCCAATCGAAGAAACATCCTCGATACAAAATACTCGCTCAATGACCATGTACTCTAAATACACCTGGGGATCACCCCCAGTGAAGACCTGAGTTGGAAAAACACACATCAGCGCCACAGCTGCCAAAGCCAACCGAACATTTGGTTTCATTAGACGCAACCTCACAGACTGAACTAAGGACGTCAAGAAGGCTGCAGACACAAAAATGGTCAGACCCCACCCACCCCCTCGAATATGCCTCGACATTCTGGGAAACTCAAACGGTGGCAGAAGCATACACGCTGGAACAGGTTCAACAGAAAGCCGCCTCGTTCATCCGCAACAGGTGCGACGACCTCACTTCTGGCTATGTCACAGCCATGGTGCAGAACATAGGCTGGGGCTCTCTGCAACACAGTAGATATCTTTCCAGACTGACGATGGTGTTCAAAACCCAGACTGACATATTTGCGGTGACCACATGTGGCATTATGAGAGCCAGTGACAGCTGAACTAGATGTTCAAACAGACTCTACCTGATACCTAAATCATGTAGCTGCACATTCTTCTTCTTCCCACGAAACATCAGGGTATGGAACCTACTACCCACTAGACTGATTATATATTGGTACTACAGGAGTTCAGGGCCGGAATCACCAACCTTCTCGAGCTCTCATCCTATACTCATTATATCCCAACAGCATGTGTATAGTTTAGCTGTACAATGCGTCAAGCGGTCAGCTGTTTTATTGGTTTTACAGGTATTAGACAATCTACTGGAATGGTTTCAGGATAACATGTTTAAATATACTTTGTTTCATTCATTTTTTCATTTCCAAACATCAATTATAAACAGTTCATTCATCCTTTTTTGTCAAAACACTAATCCTTTTCAAAATGGTCACTGACCATTCACTGAACAATGGTCATTGTGTACTTGTATTGGAACACTTATTTTGTGCTCATAACAAAGGAATATTGAGAAAGATAGAATGTGATTTTATAAACGGTATTAGCTTTACTCTGGCCTATAGTAGGGATTATGCCATGGACTTTTGTCAGTCGTCCGTTAACTTTTTGATGTCAATACTCTAGCATCTTCATTTTTCGTCCGATCTTTACCAGTCTTTACCAGATTGTTAATATCTACGAAAGCTCGGACGATCTGACCAGTAACACCGGAGTTGCCCTTGAATTAACGAAAATTGCTATAGTTTGTCTTGTCAATACTCTAGCGCCTCTTATTTTGCATCCTACCTTTAGCAAACTTTGCTAGAATGTTGATATTGATGAAGGCTCGGTCAGGTTCGAAAACCAGTAACACCGAAGTTATGGCCTTTAACTTATTAAAAAATGTGTTAACACTCTAGCACCTTCATTTCTCATCCGATATTTACCAAACTTTACCAGATTGTTTTGATAAGGCATTCATTTTGCCGTATTTCAGTAAACCTTTGCAGGGATGATCAGTACCAAGCCTATTTGTGCATATTGTCACCTTGTTCTAGTTGAATTATTTTAGGTGGAGGTATGGCCCTTTAAAGGTTTTAATACACATAATGTGTATGGACTAGTTCTGCTGAACCCCTGGCCGGATATCAACGAAACGTGCAAGGATGATCAGTATCAAGCCTAGATGGGCATATCATCACAGTGTTCCGACTGAATGATTTTTGGTAGAGTTATGGCCCTTTGAATAATTTACTACACAAACGTTGTCCGGACTGTTTCTCCTGACACCCTGGCCGGATTTCAGAGAAACTTTGCAGAGATGATCAGTACCAAGCCTAGTTGTGCATATCATCACCGTGTTCCGTGTGAATTACTTTTGACGTTATGGTCCTTTACAGGTTTTGATACAAAAACTGTGTTCGGACTAGTTCTGTTGAACCCCTGGCTGAATTTCAACGAAACATGGCAAGGATAATCAGTACCAAGCCTAGTTGTTCATTTCAACACCGTGTTCCGGTTGAAAGATATTTGACGGATTTATAGCCCTTCAAAGGTTTTACTACACAAACTTTTCGGACAAGTTTTCCTGTACCCCTGGCCGGATTTCAGAGAAACGTTGCAGAGATGATCATTACCAAGAAGAAAGACAAAAATATCGGGACAGGGAAAGCAGCATTCAAGGACAACAGTCAAACACAAAACCCAAAATCAAACACGCAAACAGACAAACGAGAAGGCAAAAGTAATAAAACATGCAAACGAAATCACAAACACAAAATAGTTGACAATAGGGCTACCGCCTTGGAACGGTCAGTGGCAATAAAGCCCACTGGGGGTTTAAACCGGTTCTATGGTGCTCCAAACCTCACACTTACCCTACTGTCATCCCAATAAAACAGGACAGTGTAAATAAAGAATTCCCCGCCATGATGTAATCTCTAACCCTCTAGGCAGCATCAATAGGCAATATAAGAAAAACACAAATATGCTTGTGTAAATATAATACAAAAAAAAATAGCCTAGAAAGCCACAATGAAGGTACTCAATGACTTGGCAGAAGCCAGAGCAACAACAGAATAAACCATTAAGGGCACGACAAGAAAGATCATAGACAAACATCAAACGCCACCGTCCCATTGGGCTTTAGGTAGGCGTCGTCATAGGGTCCACTGCCCGTCTGGTCATCGTACAATTAAAGAGGAAAGCGTTGTGGCGAACTGTAAAAGGGTCCACCACCAAGCATGCAGTACGTTGCAATATGATAGGGTCATAACCTCTTTTGATAAACTTTTTAACAAGTTTAACAAAGATAGTATGAAAGTGATCATGACCAAGAATCTTACGAAGTTTATAAATCACATCACCATAGAAGTCAGGTTGTGATAGTCCTTGTCGCAGAAGAGTCCTTAAATTACTTTTATATTTGGACAGAAGATCAGGGTTACGATAATAAAATTATGCAAAAGTTTTACGAAGTTTATGGTAACGGTAACCCTGATTGAGTAGCTTTTTAGTTATACAAAGATTACGAATATTACAATCCTCAACTCGAGTACAAGCTCTTGAAAAACGAATAAGTTGAGACACATACACCCCATAAGAAGTTGCTCGGGGAACATCCCCATACAAGTGGGGATAATTAACAATGTCAAAATTAACATCATCTCTCTTGTCATAGATTTTGCTAATTATTTCACCATTTTCAATCGAGAGATCTAAATCAAGAAAAGAAGCGTTATTATCGGATATATTAGCTTTATTAAGCTGAAGTTCTTTATGATAAATATATTCAACCATAGTTGGAAAGAAAGGGTTGTCAATGTTCAGTATGTCATCCAGATACCGAGAGGTATCACTAAAAGCTTCAATAACATTTGCCTGGGTATCTGGTGAAAGACTCAAAATGTAATCCCTTTCATAGCAAAATAAAGACAAATCTGCGACAAGTGGTGCACAGTTCGTACCCATAGGGAAACCAACAATTTGTCTATAAACGGTGGTACCATACCTGACGAAAATATTATCTAATAGGAAGATGAGTGCTTCACAAACTTCATAGCAAGTCCACATAGTATAATTGTCTAAACTGCCGTTAGTAAAAAACGCTTTAATATTATTACATGCCAAAAATGTAGTATTTTCTCTAGCGAATGTTTTTTGAATAAGAGAAATTAGCTTGTCTTTAATAAGGTGATGTGGTAAGGTTGTATATAGTGTAGAGAAGTCATAAATGCTTATAGATGAAACTTGACCTTTATTGAAAATGTTATTCAGAACGTCTCCTGAATTTTTTATATACCAAAATAAATTGATCCCAGAGTTTTCATAAGTTTTATCACAATATAGTTTAACGTGATCTTGAACGGCAGTAAGACAAGAAGTTAAAAGTTTGGAGATGTTTGTTTTGGTGCAGGCACTAGAATTAGAAATAAAGCGAGCCTTATACGAATTTAATGTAATTTAGGAATCCAGTACATGGTAGGCAGTTTATTTTGCTTATCGTTTACACCAGCCTTGGAAGTAGTGCACCAAGTTCTATGTGCGGAAACAACACCATCCTCAGTAGAATTAAATGGAGTATACGAATTGGTGCTGCCGAGTTCCAGAGATAAAACATTGACATAATGTAGGCGTCAAACAGTAATTACATTATTAGCAGCTTTATCGGCAGGAACCAAAACAAATTTATTATGAAATTCCTGAATTCCCGATTTTAAATTACGAAAGGAAAACCTAGGTCTCGGAGGAAGCAAAGAGGGGTTAGCATTCTAAAAGTTAATACGTGTATCTATGATTTTAAGAATTGACTTTTTCCAAGTAGAAAGCGAGTATGGGTCCGTATGTTCTCTACGACACCATTTTATACTAAAATCTTCAATGGAGTGGGCGATCTGGGCACGACAGGCATTAAAATCAATAGTTGAAGGTAATCTATATTTAGGACTTTTCGAAAACAAATGCCGAATACGTTTATCAACAATATCAAAATTACCAGTGATGACATGACCTGCTGGAGCATAGCAAAATTTTGATGTGTTGCATTCACATTCCTTAGGAGTTTTATGTACTATATCAAGGTCAGAAACTATTTTGTTGTAGCTGAAAATAATACAAGGAAAGAAATATAAAAAGATCGGACAGTGAAAGACGCATTCAAGGAGGACAGTCAACCACAAAACACAGAAACAAACACGCAAACAGACAAACAAGAAGGCAAAAGCAATAATAAATGCAAACGACATCACAAACACAAAAAGGGTTGACAATAGGGCTACCGCCTTGGAACGGTCAGTGGCAAAGTAGGCCACTGGGGGTTTAAACCGGTTCTATGGTGCACCAAACCTCACACTTACCCTACTGTCATCCCATTAAAACAGGACAGTGTAAATAAAGAAATCCCCGCCATGATCTAATCTCTAACCAACAAGGCAGCATCAATAGGCAATATAAGTAAAACACAAATATGCTCGTTTAAATATAATACAAAAAAACAATAGCCTAGAAAGCCACAATGAAGGTACTCAATGACTTTGCAGAAGCCAGAGCAGTAAGAGAATAAACCATTAAGGGCAAGTCGAGCTTCAACTGGAATAGACACTTTCTCCATTACAAGTCGAGCTTCACGTGTAATAAACACCTTCTCCATTACAAGTACTTTTCCTGCCGTAGTAATAGACACTTTCTCCGTTACAAGTCGAGCTTCACCTGTAATAGACACCTTCTCCATTACAAGTACTGTTCCTGCCGTAGGAATAGACACTTTCTCCATTACAAGTCGAGCTTCACGTGTAATAGACACCTTCTCCATTACAAGTACTGTTCCTGTCGTAGGAATAGACACTTTCTCCGTTACAAGTCGAGCTTCACGTGTAATAGACACCTTCTCCATTACAAGTACTGTTCCTGCCGTAGGAATAGACACTTTCTCCATTACAAGTCGAGCTTCACGTGTAATAGACAACTTCTCCCATACAAGTACTTTTCCTGCCGTAGGAATAGACACTTTCTCCGTTAAAGGTCGAGCTTCACGTGTTTTCGACACCTTCTCCGGTACAAGTACTGTTCCTGCCGTAGGAATAGACACTTTCTCCATTACAAAAGAGTATGATAATGGACCTTTGGAAACGGCCGAGCACGACACATACGAAATATTGCAGTCTCGGTTTGATCGAGACTGGTCATGAGCGGTAGTGTAATATGCTAGCTACCGCTCACGCCCTCTAGCCCCGGGTTGAGCAGAACTCAATATTTATATATAAAATCAATAGTACAAAATTTTAACCATCCCGAAGATGGCATGCATATGGCGGTGGACATGGAGTATCTTTCTTCTCCATGTCGTACGGCGTATGGTCCCAGTAACTAATAACATTATATGCCCCGAAGAGCGAAATAAACATAATGGAATTTAGTTGGGAGCAGCGGTTATGAAGCCTGCGTATCACAAGTAACAGCCAAAGGACTAAATTAAAGAGCAGACAGCATATCCTCTGTGTGGTTAACAATACCCGGAGCCTTTTATCGGCCGGAGTAGTGGAACCACCGAATCAAAAATTAAGTAAGAAAACAAAAGAAATTGAAAATGTACCACCGATAACTAAATTTAAGTATCGGACTCAGCGATCTCCAAAGATCGAATGAATAAGAAGTCGAGCTTCACGTGAGATACGAAGTGGGAGAGGCGAGACCGTTTCAAACTCAGCGTATTTACCATCCAGCTACGGAATCTCTTGCAAAGAAAGTCGTACAAATATAACATAAATTTTTATTTTGCTAGGAGAAGGTCGTAACGTGACCCTTTGAAAGATCAGAAATTCCCGGGCTATCAGTGTTGCGGGGTTAGTAATTGGCCACAAAAACACTTGTCACTAGTGCACATTCACATACTAATTACATGTCACATTAAGTGGTCCCAATATTAACTTGTATACCCAAGCCTTCTCCAAGAAGTGAAAACAGGGTTGGATGGAATATGATATAAAACCTTCTTTTCGGCTTATAAGGTTTCCATATTGTAAAATTAAAATATGTAATAGGTAATTTTAAACAGGTTATCGCATTTTTTCAGTAGAAAAGGTTTTTAAACGTGTTTTATTGTCAAAATATGCGTTTTAAAATCCTGCTAATATAAGCTTTTCCATCGCTTAATGGAGTTAAGGCGGGACCACGTAATGTGTTTTAAAATGCAATATTCGAAACAAACCAACCTGCTGATGCACCTTTCGTAACATTACCGAAGTATGGTGTCGGCGGGAACACCGGCGAGTTATCGTTTATGTCATCGATGTTTAAGTTAAATACATCACTTAGCGTAAATGAACTGCCATCAGTAACCCTACAATAAATGGAATTCTTAAACATGTTAAACACATATTTGATACAGTCAATAGTAGTGTGAAACATGTTATATGCAGGAATATGTGGAATGGGAACAGAATCCATATATGTGTTATATTATCGCATATGTGGTGTGGGAACAGACTCCTTCTACGTGTTATATGGTGGAATATGTCATGTGGGAGCATACGCCTTCTATGTGTTATATGGTGGGATATGCGATGTGGGAGCATATTCCTTCTGTGTGTTATACGGTGGAATATGTGATGTGGGAGCATACTCTGTATATGTGTTATATTATGACATATATTGTCTGGAAACATACTCCGTCTATGTATAACATTATGGCATATGTGGTGTGGGAACATACTCTGTCTATGTATAACATTATGGCATATGTGGTTTGGGAACATACCCCGTCTATGTATAACATTATGGCATATGTGGATGCGGAACATACTCCGTATATGTATTACATTATGGCATATTGTGGTCTGGGAACAGACTCCTTCTATGTGTTATATTATGGCATATGTGGTCTGGGAACATACTCCGTCTATGTATAACATTATGGCATACGTGGTTTGGGAACATACTCCGTCTATGTATCACATTATGGCATATGTGGTGTGGGAAAATACCCCGTCTATGTGTTATATTATTACATATGTGGTTTGGGAACATACTCCGTATATGTATTACATTATGGCATATGTGGTATACTCCATCTATGTGTTACATTATGGCATATGTGGTGTGAGAACATATTCCGTCTGTGTTTTACATTATGGCATACGTGTTCTCGGAAAATACTCCCGTCTATGCGTTATATGATAGAAAATGTGATCTGGTAACATACCCCGTCTGTGCTATATTATGGCTTATGTGGTCTGGGCACATACTCCGTCTATGTATTACATTATGGCATATGTGGTGTGGGAACATACTCCGTCTATGTGTTACATTATGGCATATGTGGTGTGAGAACATATTCCGTCTGTGTTTTACATTATGGCATACGTGTTCTCGGAAAATACTCCCGTCTATGCGTTATATGATAGAGAATGTGATCTGGGAACATACTCCGTCTGTGCTATATTATGGCATATGTGGTGTGGGAGCTTACTCCGTCTATGTGCAATATTATGGCATATGTGGTATGGAAACATACTCCATGTATTTGTTATATTATGGCATATGTGGTGTAGGAACATATTCCTTCTATGTGTTATATTATGGCATATGTTGTGTGGGAACATACTCTGTACATGTGTTTTATGGTGGAATATGTGGTGTGGGAACATACTCCATCTAAGGGTTATATGTGGAATATGTGGCGTGGGAGAACACTCTGTAAATGTGTTCTATGGTGGAATATGTGGTGTGGGAGCATACTCCAGCTCTGGGTTATATGTGGAATATGTGGCCTGGGAGCATACTCTGTACATGTGTTCTATGGTGGGATTTATGTTGTGGGAACATACTCCATCAATGTGTTATATGTGGAATATGTGGCGTAGGAGCATACTCCGTCTATGTTTTATATTTTGGAATATGTGGTGTGAGAACATACTCAATTTATGAGTTTATGAGTTGTAGATGGAATATGCGGTGTGGGAACATACTCCATCAATGGGTTTTATGTGGAATATGTGGTTTGGGAGAATACTCCGTCTATGTGTAATGTTATGTAATATGTGGTGTGAGAATATATTCAATCTATGGGTTATATATGGAATATGTGGTTTGTGAACATACTCCAGTTTTGGGTTATATGAGGAATATATGGCGTGGAAGCATACTCTGTACATGTGTTCTATGGTGGAATATGTGGCGTGGGAGCTTACTCCATCTACGGGTTATATGTGGAATATATGGCGTGGGAGCAAACTCCAGCTATGGGTTATATGAGGAATATGTGGCGTGGAAGCATACACATTACATGTTATCTTTGATGGAATATGTGGCGTGGGAGATTCCTCCATCTATGTGTTATATGTGGACTATGTGGCGTGGGAGCATACTCAAGCTATGGGTTATATGAGGAATATGTGGCGTTGAAGCATACTCTGTACATTTGTTCTATGGTGGAATATGTGGCGTGGGAGCTTACTCCAGCTATGGGTTATATGTGGAATATGTGGCGTGGGAGCATACTCAAGCTATGGGTTATATGAGGAATATGTGGCGTTGAAGCATACTCTGTACATTTGTTCTATGGTGGAATATGTGGCGTGGGAGCTTACTCCAGCTATGGGTTATATGGGGAATATGTGGCATGGGAACATTCTCCATCTATGGGTTATATGTGGACTATGTGGTGTGGGAGCATACTCAAGCTATGTGTTATATGAGGAATATGTGGCGTTGAAGCATACTCTGTACATTTGTTTCATGATGGATTATGTGGCGTGGGAGCTTACTCCATCTATGGGTTATATGGGGAATATGTGGTGTGGGAGAATACTCCAGCTATGGGTTATATGAGGAATATGTGGAGTGGTAGCATACTCTGTATATGTGTTTTATGCTGTAATATGTGGTGTGGAAACTTACTCCATCAACGGAATATGTGGTGTGGGAGAATACTCCGTCTATGTGTTATATTATGTAATATGTGGTGTGAGAACATACTCAATCTATGGGTTATATATGGAATATGTGGTTTGTGAACATACTCCAGTTTTGATTTATATGAAGAATATATGGCGTGGAAGCATACTCTGTACATGTGTTCTATGGTGGAATATGTGGCGTGGGAGCTTACTCCATCTATGGGTTATATGTGGAATGTATGGTATTGGAGCATACTCCAGCTATGGGGTATATGAGGAATATGTGGCTTGGAAGCATACTCTGTACATGTGTTCTATGATGGAATATGTGGTGTGGAAGCTTACTCCATCTATGGGTTATATATGTGGAATATGTGGCGTGGGAGCATACTCCAGCTATGGGTTATATGTGGAATATGTGGCGTGGGAACATTCTCCATCTATGGGTTATATGTGGACTTTGTGGTGTGGGAGCATGTTCCAGCTATGTGTTATATGAGGAATATGTGGCGTTGAAGCATACTCTGTACATTTGTTCTATGGTGGATTATGTGGCGTGGGAGCTTACTCCATCTATGGGTTATATGGGGAATATGTGGCGTGGGAGCATACTCCAGCTATGGGTTATATGAGGTATATGTGGCGTGGAAGCATACTCTGTACATGTGTTCTATGATGGAATATGTGATGTGGAAACTTACTCCATCTATGGGTTATATGTGGAATATGTGGCGTGGGAGCATACTCCAGCTATGGGTTATATGAGGAATATGTGGCCTGGACGCATACTCTGTACATGTGTTCTATGGTGGAATTTGTGGTATGGGAACATACTCAATCAATGTGTTTTATGTGGAATATTTGGTGTGGGAGAATACTCCGTCTATGTTTTATATTTTGGAATCTGTGGTGTGAGAACATACTCAATTTATGAGTTAATGAGATGTAGATGGAATATGTGGTGTGGGAACATACTAAATCAATGGGGTTTATGTGGTATATGTGGTGTGGGAGAATACTCCGTCTATGTGTTATATTATGTAATATGTGGTGTGAGAACATACTCAATCTATGGGTTATATATGGAATATGTGGTTTGTGAACATACTCCAGTTTTGTGTTATATGAGGAATATATGGCGTGTTAGCATACTCTGTACATGTGTTCTATGGTAGAATATGTGGCGTGGGAGCTTACTCCATCTACGGGTTATATGAGGAATATATGGAGTTGGAGCATACTCCAGCTATGGGTTATATGAGAAATATGTGGCGTGGAAGCATACGCATTACATGAGTTCTTTGATGATGGAATATGTGGTATGGGAGATTACTCCATCTATGTGTTATATGTGGACTATGTGACGTGGGAGCATACTCCAGCTATGGGTTATATGAGGAATATATGGCGTGGAAGCATACAATGTATATGTGTTATATGGTGGAATATGTGGCGTGGGAGCTTACTCCATATATGGGTTATATGTGGAATATGTGGAGTGGGAGCATACTCCATATATAGGTTTTATGTGCTATATGTGGCGTGGGAGCATCCTCTGTACATGTGTTCTATGGTGGAATATATGGTCTGGGAGCATACTCCAGCTAAGGGTTATATGTTGAATATGTACCGTTGAATCATACTCTGTCTATATTGGAATATGTGGTGTTTGAATATACTCCATCTATGAATTATATGTGGAATATGTGGCGTGGGAGCATCCTCTGTACATGTGTTCTATGGCGGAACATGTGGTGTGGGATCATAATCCATTTATTGAATTATATGTGGAATATTTCGCGTGGGAAAATACTCCATCTATGGGTTTCATGTGGAATGTGTAGTGTGGGAGCCTACTCCGTTTATGTGTTATAATATGGCATATGTTGTGTGGGAACATACTGTGTACATGTGTTCTATGGTGGAATATGTGGTGTGGGAGCATACTCCATCTATGGGTTATATTTTTTGAATATGTGGCGTGGGAGCATACTCCATGTACGGGTTATATGTGAAATATGTGCCGTGGAAGCATACTCTGTACATGGGTTCTATGGTGGAATACGTGGAGTGGGAACATAATCCATTTATTGAATTATATGTGGAATATTTCGCGTGGGAAAATACTCCATCTATGGGTTTCATGTGGAATGTGTAGTGTGGGAGCCTACTCCGTTTATGTGTTATAATATGGCATATGTTGTGAGGGAACATACTGTGTACATGTGTTCTATGGTGGAATATGTGGTGTGGGAGCATACTCCATCTATGGGTTATATTTTTTGAATATGTGGCGTGGGAGCATACTCCATCTATGGGTTATATGTGAAATATATGGCGTGGGAGCATACTCTGTACATGTGTTCTATGTTGGAAAAGGTGTTGTTGGAACATACTCCATCTATGGGTTATATGTGGAATATGTGGCGTAGTAGGATACTCCATCGATGGGATTGATGTGGAATCTATGATGTGGGAGCATACTCCATCTATGTGTCATATGTGCAATATGTGGCGTGGGAGCATCCTCTGTACATGTGTTCTTTGATTGAATATGTGGTGTGGGAGCATACTCCAGCTATGGGTTATATGTGGCATGTGTGCCGTGGAAGCATACTCTCTTTTTTTTTCTATGGTGGAATATGTGGTGTGGTAACATACTCCATCTATGGATTATATGTGGAATATGAACGTGGGAGCATACTCCAACTATGGGTTTCATGTGGAATATGTTGTGTGGGAGCATACTCCGTCTATTTGTTATATTATGGCATATGTTGTGTGGGAACATACTCTGTACATGTGTTTTATTGTGGAATATGTGGTGTGGGAGCGTATTTCATCTATGGGTTATATGTGAAATGTGAGATGCGGAAGCATACTCCAGCTATAGGTTATAAGTGGAATATATGGCATGAGAGCATACTCCATCTATGGGTTATATGTGAAATGTGAGCTGTGGAAGCATACTCCAGCTATGGGTTATATGTGAAATATATGGTGTGGGAGCATACTCTGTACATGTGTTTTATGTGGAATATGTGACGTGGGAGCATACTCTGTACATGTGTTCTATGGTGGAATATGTGGCGTGGAAACATACCCCATCTATGGGTTATATGTGGAATATGTGGCGTGGGAGCATATTCTGTACATGTGTTTTTTTATGAAATATGTTGTGTGGGAGCCTATTCCATATATGGGTTATATGTGGAATATATGGCGTGGGAGTATACTCTGTACATTTGTTCTATGGTGAAATATGTGGCGTGGGAACATACTCCATATATGGGTTATATGTGGAATATGTGACGTGGGAGCATACTCCAGCTGTGGGATATATGTTGAATATCTGGTGTGGGAGCATGGGGCGTAGGAGCATATTCTGTACATGTGATTTTTTTATGGAATATGTGGTGTGGGAGCATATTCAATCTATGTGTTATATGTGGAATATGTGGTTTGGGAACATAGTACAGCTATGGCTTATATGTGGCATATATAGTGTGAGAGCATACTCTGTACATGTGTTCTATGTTAGAATATGTGGTGTGGGAACATACTCTGTACATGTGTTCTATGTTAGAATATGTGGTGTTGGAACATACTCATTCTATGTTTTATATGTGGAATATGTGGTGTGGGAGCATACTCTGTACATATTTTCTATGGTGGACTATGTGGTGCGGGTGCATACTCCATCTATGGGTTATATGTGGAATATGTGACGTGGGAGCATACTCCAGCTGTGGGATATATGTTGAATATCTGGTGTGGGAGCATTCTCTATACATGTGTTTTATGGTGGAATATGTGGTGTGGGTACATATTCAATATATGCTTTATATGTGGAATATGTTGTGCGGGAACATAATCCAGTTATGGGTTATATGTGGAATATGTGGTGTGGGAGCATACGACATCTATGTGTTATATGTGGAATAAGTTGCATGCCAGTATACTCTGAAAATGTGTTCTATTGTGGAATATGAGGTGTGGGAGCATACTCCAGCTGTGTGTTATTGCTGAAATATGTGGCGTGGGAGCATACTCTGTACATGTGTTATATGGTGGAATATGTGGTTTGGGAACATTTCCGTCTATGGGTTATATGTGGAATATGTGGTGTGGGAACATACTCCTGCTATGGGTTATATGTGTTTTATGTTGTGTGGGAGCATACTACATCTATGGGTTATATGTGGAATATGTTGTGTGGGAGGATACTATGAAAATGTGTTTTATGGTGGTATATGTGGTGTGGGAGCATATTCCTGCTATGGGTTATATGTGAAATAGGTGTATGGGAACATACTCCATCTATGGGTTATATGTGCAAAACATACTCTGTACATGTGTTCTATGGTGGAATATGTGGTGTGGGAACATACTCCATCTATGGGTTATATGTGGAATATGTGGTGTTGGAACATACTCCATTTATGGGTAATATGTGGAATATAGGGTTTGGGAACATACTCTGTTTATGTGTTCTTTTGTGGAATATGTGGTGTGGGAGAATACTCCAGTTATTGGGTATATGTGGAATATCTGGCGTGAGAGCATACTCAATCTATGGGTTTTAAGTGGAATATGTGGTGTGGGAACATACTCCATCTAGGGGTTATAAATGGAATATCTGCCGTTGGAGAATATACTATACATGTGTTTTATAGTGGAATATGTTGTATGGGATCATACTCCAGCTATGGCTTATACGTGAAATATATGGTGTTAGAGCATACTCCAGCTATGGGTTATATGAGGAATATGTGGCGTTGAAGCATACTCTGTACATTTGTTCTATGGTGGATTATGTGGCGTGGGAGCTTACTCCATATATGGGTTATATGTGGAATATGCGGCATGGGAGCATACTCCGTCTATATGTTATATTATGGCATATAATGTGTGGGAACATACTCTGTACATGTGTACTATGGTGGAATATGTGGAGTGGGAACATACACTGTATATGTGTTATATGTGGAATATGTGGCGTGGGAGCATACTCCATCTATGGGTTTTATGTGGAATATATGATGTTGGATAATACTCCATCTATGGGTTATATGTGGAATATGTGGCGTGGGAGTATCCTCTGTACATGTGTTCTATGGTGGAATATGTTGTTTGTGAGCATACTCCAGCTATGGGTTATATGGGGAATATGTGGCGTGGGAGCATACTCCAGCTAAGTGTTATATGAGGAATATGTGCCGTGGAAGCTTACTCTGTACATGTGATCTATGGTGGAATATGTGGAGTGGGAACATACTCCATATATGGATTATATGTGGAATATGTCGCGTGGGAGCATACTCCAGCTATCGGTTTCATGTGGAATATTTTGTGTGGGAGCATACTCCGTATATGTGTTATATTATGGCATATGTTGTGTGGGAACATACTGTGTATATGTGTTCTATGGTAGAATATGTGGCGTGGGAGCATACTCCATATATGGGTTATTTGTGGAATATGTGGTGTGGGAACATACTCTGTACATGTGTTCTATGGTAGAATATGTGGTGTGGTAACATACTCCATCTATGGGTTATATGTGGAATATGTGGCGTAGGAGCATACTCCATCGATGGGTTTTATGTAGAATATGTGATGTAGGAGCATACTCCATCTATGTGTTATATGTGGAGTATGTGGCGTGGGAGTATCCTCTGCACACATGTTCTATGGTGGAATATGTGGTTTGGGAGCATACTCAAGCTATGCGTTATATGTGGCATGTGTGCCGTGGAAACATACTCTGTATATGTGTTTTATGGTGGAATATGTGGTGTGGTAACATACTCCATCTATGTATTATATGTGGAATATGTCGAGTGGGAGCATACATCAACTATGGAATTCATGTGGAATATGTTGTGTGGAAGCATACTCCGTCTATGTGTTATATTATGGCATATGGTGTGTGGGAACATACTGTGTACATGTGTTCTATGGTAGAATAAGTGGTGTGGGAGCATACTCCATCTATGGACTATATGTGGAATATTTGGTGTGGGAGCATACTCTGCACATATGTTCTATTGTGGAATATGTGTTGTGGGAACATACTTCAACTATGGGTTATATATGGAATATGTTGTGTGAAAACGTACTCTGTACATGGGTTCTATGGTGAAATATGTGGTTTGGGAACATTATCTATGAGTTACATGTGGAATATGTGGCGTAGGAGCATACTCTGTACATGTGTTCGATGGTGGAATATGTGGCGTGGGAGCATACTCCAGCTATGGATTATATGTGAAATATGTGGTGTGGGAGCATACTCCAGCTATGAGTTATATGTGGAATATATGGTGTGGGAGCTTACTCCATATATGTGTAATTGGTGGAATATGTGGTGCGGGAGCATACTCCAGGTATGTTTTATATGTGGAATATGTGGCGCGGAAGCATACTCCATCTATGGGTTTTATATAAAATTTATGGTGTGGGAGCATACTCGATCTATGGGTTGTAATTTAGTCGAATATTTGGCGTGGGAGCATACTCTGTATCTGTGTTCTACGGTGGAATATGTGCTGTGTGAGCATAACTCAGCCATAGGTTATATGTGGAATATGTGGTGTTGGAGCATACTCCATCTATGGGTTATATGTGATATATGTGGCGTGGAAACATACTATGTACATGTGTTGTATGGTGGAATATGTGGTGTGGGAACATACTCCATCTATGGATTATATGTGGAATATCTGGCGTTGGAGCATACTCCATCTATGGGTTTCATGTGGAATATGTGGTGTGAGGGAAAAATCCATCGATGGGTTATTTGTGGGAAATGTGACATGGGAGCATACTCTGTACGTGTGCTCTATGATGGTACATCTGATGTGGGAGTATACTCCATCTATGTGTTATATGTGGAATATGTGGCGTTGGAGCATACTCTGTAAATGTGTTCTATGATCACATATATGGTGTGGGAACATACTCCATCTATGGGTTATATGTTGAATATGTGGCGTGGGAGTATACTCCATCTATGGGTTATAGGTGGAATGTATGGTGTGGGAGCATACTCTGTACATGTGTTTTATGGTCAAATATATGATGTGGGAACATACTCCATCAATTGGTTTAATATGGAATATGTGGCGTGGGAGCACACTCCATCCATGGGTTATAGGTGGAATGTATGGTGTGGGAGCATACTCTGTACATGTGTTTTATGGTCAAATATATGATGTGGGAACATACTCCATCAATTGGTTTAATATGGAATATGTGGCGTGGGAGCACACTCCATCTTTGAATTACATGTGAAATATTTGGCGTGAACGTGTATTCTATGGTGGAGTATGTGGTGTGGGAACGTTCTCCATCTATGGACTATATGTGGAATAAATGGCGTGGGAGCATACTACATCTGTGTGTTTTATGTGGAATATGTGGTTTGGGAGCAGACTCCATCTATAAGTTAGATGTGGAAAATGTGGCGTGGGAGCATACTTTATCTATGGGTTATCAGTGGAATATGTGGCGTGGGAGCATACTCTGTACATGTGTTGTTTTATGGGACATACTCTGTACATGTGTTCTATGATGGCATATGTACTTCAGCTATAGGTTATATGTGGAATATGTGTCGTGGGAGCATACTCTGTACATATGTTCTATGGTGGAATATGTGGTGTGGGAACATACTCCATCTATGGATTATATGTCGAATATATGGCGTGGGAGCAAACTCTGTAAATGTGTTCTATGGTGAAATATGTGGTGTGGGAACCTACTCTGTACATGTGCTCTATGGTGAAATATATTCTGTGGGAATATACTCCATCTATGGGTTATATATGGATTATATGGCGTGTGAGCATGCTCCATCTATGGGTTTATGTGGAATATGTGGAGTGGGAGCATAGTCCATCTACTAGTATGTGTTATATTATGGCATATGTTGTGTGGGAACATACTCTGTACATGTGTTCTATGATGGAATATGTTATGTGGGAGCATACTCCATATATTGGTTATCAGTGGAATATGTGGCGTGGGAGCATACTCCGTACATGTGTTCTATCTTGAAATATGTGATGCTGGAACATTCAATGTATATGTGTTCTATGGTGGAATATGTGGTGTGGGAACATACTCGATATAAGGGTTATATGCTGGAATACTTGGTGTGGGAGCTTACTCCATCTATGGGTTATATGTAGAATATGTGGCGTGGGAGCATACTCTGTACATGTGTTATATGGTGGAATATCTGGCGTGGGGGCATACTCTGTACCTGTGTTCTATGGTGGAGTATCTGGCGTGGGAGCATACTCTGTACCTGTGTTCTATGGTGGAATATGAGATGTGGGAGCTTACTCTGTACATCTGTTTTATGGACGAATATGTGGTGTGAGAACATACTCTATATATGTGCTATATGGTGGAATATGTTGTGTGGGAGCTTACTCCATATATTGGTTATGTTTGGAATATCTGGCGTGGGAGCATACACTGTACATGTGTTCTATGGTTGAATATGTGGCGTGGGAACATACTATTTGCCTTTGTTCTATGGTGGAATATGTGGTGTGGGAGCTTACTCCATCTATGGGTTATATGTGTAATATCTGGCGTGGGAACATACTCTGTACCTGTGTTCTATGAGGGAATATATGGTGTGGGAGCTTACTCCAGCTATGGGTTATATGTGAAATATTTGGCGTTGAAGCATTCGCTGTACATGTGTTCTATGGTGGAATATTTTGTTTGTGAACTATGGCTTATATGTGGAATATGTGGCGTGGGAGCATACTATATCTATGGATTTGATGTGGAATATGTAGTGTGGGGGCAGACTCCATCTATGTGTTATATTATTGCATATGTTGTGTGGGAACATACTTAGTACATGTGCTCTATGGTGGAAAATGTGATTTGGGAGCATACTCCAGCTATGGGTTACATGTGGAATATGTAGTATGGGAACATACTCTGTACATGTGTTCTATGGTGGAATATGTGGTGTGGGAGCATACTACATATATGTGTTATATTATGGCATACGTTGTGTGGGAACATACTCAGTCTATGTGTTATATTATTGCATATGTTGTGTGGGAACATACTTTGTACATGTGTTCTATGGTGGAATATGTGATTTGGGAGCATACTCCAGCTATGGGTTATATGTGGAATATGTAGTGTGGGAACATACTCTGTACATGTGTTCTATGGAGGAATATGTGGTGTGGGAGCATACTCCATCTATGTGTTATATTATGGCATACGTTGTGTGGGAACATACTCCGTCTATGTGTTATATGGTGGAATATGTTGTGTGGGAGATTGGATTAACATTTGTCAATAAGCAGTCAGTGCAGTTTGGAATAACACTTGTCTGCAGTTTGGAATAACACTTGTCAATAAGCAGTCAGGGCAGTTCAGAATAACACTTGTCAATAAGCAGTCAGTGCAGTTCAGAATAACACTTGTCAATACGCAGTCAGCGCAGTTTGGATTAATATTTGTCAAAAAGCTTTCAAACAGTTAATAGTAACACTTGTCAATAAGCAGTCAAATCAGTTCGGATTAATACTTGTCAATAAGCCGTCAGTGCAGTTTGGATTAACACTTGTCAATAAGCAGACGGTGCAGTTTGGTATAACACTTGTAAATAAACAGTCAGTGCAGTTTGGAATAACACTTGTCAATAGGCAGTCAGTGCAGTTCAAAATAACACTTGTCATTAAGCAGTCAGAGCAGTTTGGAATAACACTTGGCAATAAGCAGTCAGTGCAGTTCAGAATAACAATTGTCAATAAGCAGTCAGCGCAGTTTGGATTAACACTTGTCAATAAGCAGTCAGTGCAGTTCAGAATAACACTTGTCAATAAGCACTCAGCGCAGTTTGTATTAACATTTGTCAAAAAACTTTCAATGCAATTAAAGAATAACACTTGTCAATAAGCAGTCAAATCAGTTTGGATTAACACTTGTCAATAAGCCGTCAGTGCAGTTTGGATTAAGACTTATCAAAAAGCTGTCAGTGTAGTTTGGATTAACACTTGTGATAAAGCTTTCAATGCAGTTCAGAATAACACCTGTCCATAAGCTGTCAATGCAGCAATGCAGTTCATAGTAACACTTGCCAATAAGCAGTCAAATCAGTTTGGATTAACATTTGTCAAAAAGCTTTAAATGCAGTTCAGAATAACACTAGTCAATAAGCTGTCAAATCAGTTCGTATTAACTCTTTTCAAAAGGCCGTCTGTGCAGTTCGGATTAATACTTGTCAATAAGCCGTCAGTTTAGTTTGGATCAACACTTGTCAATAAGCAGACAGTGCAGTTTGTAATAACACTTGTCAATAAACGGTGAGTGCACTTTGGAATATCACTTGTCAATAAGCAGTCAGTGCAGTCCAGAATAACACTTGGCAATAAGCAGTTAGTGCAGTTTGGAATAACACTTGGCAATAAGCATTTAGCGCATTTTCGATTAACACTTGTCAAAAAGCTGTCAATGCAGTTTGAATTAAGATTTGTCAAAAAGCTTTAAATGCAGTTCAGAATAACACTAGTCAATAAGCAGTCAAATCAGTTCGTATTAACTCTTTTCAAAAGGCCGTCTGTGCAGTTCGGATTAATACTTGTGAATTAGCTGTCAGTCCAGTTCGGTATACCTTGTCAATAAACTATCAATACAGTTTATAATAACACTTGTCAATAAGCAGTCAGTGCAGTTTGGATTAACACTTATCAATAAGAAGTCAGTGCCGTTTGGAATAACACTTGTCAATAAGCAGTCAGTACAGTTTGGATTAACACTTGTCAATAGGCAATCAGTGCAGTTTGGATTATCACTTGTCAATAGGCAGTCAGCGCATTTTGGAATAACACTCGTCAATACGCAGTCAGCGCAGTTTGGATTAACATTTGCCAAAAAGCTTGCAATGCAGTTCAGAATAACACTTGTCCATAAGCTGTCAATGCAGTTCATAGTAACACTTGTCAATAAGCAGTCAAATCAGTTCGGAATAATACTTGTCAATAAGCCGTCAGTACAGTTTGGATTAACACTTGTCAATAAACAGGCTGTGCAGTTTGGAATAACACTTGTCAATAAGCAGTTAGTGCAGTTCAGAATAACACTTGGCAATAAGCAGTTAGTGCTGTTTGGAAAAACACCTGCCAATAAGCAGTCATTGCTGTTTGGAATAACACTTGTCAATAGGCAGTCAGGGCAGTTCAGAATAACACTTGTCCATAAGCTGTCAATGCTGTTTGGATTAACACTTGTCATAAAGCTGTCAGTGCAGTTTGGATTAACATTTGTCAAAAAGCTTTCAAGGCAGTACAGAATAACACTTGGCAATAAGCAGTCAGTCCAGTTCGGTATACAACGTCAATTAGCGGTCAATACAGTTTTGAATAACACCTGTAAATAAGCAGTCAATGCAGTTCATAATAACACTTGTAAATAAGCAGCCAGTGCAGTTTGGATTAACACTTATCAATAGTCAGTCAGTGCTGTTTGGAATAACATTTGTCAATAAGCAGTCAGTACAGTTTGGATTAACACTTGTCCATACGCAGTCAGTGCAGTTTGGAATAACACTTGTCAATAAGCAGTCAGTGCAGTTCAGAATAACACTTGTCAATAAGCAGTCAGTGCAGTTCAGAATAAGACTTTTCAATAAGCAGTTAATGCAGTTTGTATTAACATTTGTCAAAAAACATTCAATGCAGTTCAGAATAACACTTGTCAATAAGCAGTCAAATCAGTTTGTATTAACACTTGTCAATAAGCCGTCAGTGCCATTTGGATTAACACTTCTCAAAAAGCTGTCAGTGCAGTTTGGATTAACACTTGTCATAAAGCTTTCAATACAGTTCAGAATAACACTTGTCCTTAAGCTGTCAATGCAGTTCATAGTAACACTTGTCAATAAGCAGTCAAATCAGTTCGAATTAATATTTGTCAATATGCCGTCAGTTCAGTTTGGATTAACACTTGTCAATAAGTAGACAGTGCAGTTTGTAATAACACCTGTCAATAAACGGTGAGTGCAGTTTGGAATATCACTTGTCAATAAGCAGTCAGTGCAGTCCAGTATAACTCTTGGCAATAAGCAGTCAGGGTAGTTTGTAATAACACTTGTCAATAAGCAGTCAGTGCAGTTCAGAATAACACTTGTCAATAAGCGGTCAGCGCAGTTTGGATTAACATTTGTCAAACGGCTTCCAATGCAGCTCAGAATAACACTAGTCAATAAGCAGTCAAATCAGTTCGGATTAATTCTTGTCAATAAGCCGTCAGTGCAGTTCGGATTAATACTTGTAAATTAGCAGTCAGTCCAGTTCGGTATACCGCGTCAATTAGAGGTAAATCTAGTTTAGAATAACACTTGTAAATAAGCAGGCAATCCAGTTCACAATAACACCTGTCAATAAACTATCAATACAGTTCATATAAACACTTGTCAATAAGCAGTCAGTGCAGTTCGGAATAATACTTGTAAATTAGCAGTCAGTACAGTTCGGTATACCAAGCCAATTAGCGGTAAATCCAGTTTGGAATAACACTTGTAAATTAGCAGGCAATCCAGTTCACAATAACACTTGTCTAGAAACTGTCAATACAGTTTTTTTGTGTTTAATACTTTTATTTCAGACACATTGTGTACTTACATATACAGTTGCAAACACATATATATACATAGCTGGTAAAACATGTTAAACGGAAAGAAAATATAATAGAATCCAGTCAAGATAATTGAATTTCAAGAAGAGCAAAAACGAAAATAACGAAATAAATGAAGTCAGTACAAACCTACACTAAATTAACTATTAATATTACATTCTTATATATATATACATACATATACACACACATACATATATACATGTATATACATACATACACACATATATACATATACATACATACACACATACATATACCTAGATATACCAAAAAGGGTAATTTTACTTAACCATCCTAAATAAACAGTTGGCTAATTATGTTCCATCTCGCCTTTATGGCATTAGATTTTGGTACAGAGTACATAAATGATGAGAACAATTCCAAGTGTTTATATCTTTTCAGTTGTTCGATGAAAACATCATATTTTGGGAGACATTTTTTCAATTTGCTTGAATAGACATAACTTTTATAGACAAGGAAACAAATATTAATAATCGAATTTAAAACAAATTCATTCTGTTTAAAACCAAGGAGGACCTCTTCGGGTCGTAATTCAATAGAAATTCCGCAACGATTCTTAATTTGTTCAAACAATCTTAGCAGTATATTCTTTGAATACATACATTCAAAAAATAGATGTGAAACAGTTTCTGTGAGTTGTTGCAAAAAGTGCATAGTTCTCTTCCTGACATTTTACATTGATACAATTTGGCATTGATAAACAAAATACGATGAAGTATTTTGAATTGAAGACTTTGGAGGTAAGTGTCATCGGTTATTTTAAAAATATAGAAATTTCCAGTCTTCCTTTGTTAAGGTTATTTCGAGTTTCCTTGCGAGTTATTGGGTGTTAAGCTTACTGATTTTAAAAATTCTTCATAAAACGATTGATTTACTTTTTTTGCTGATTTTAATTTATGAATATTTTTATTTAAAGGATGTTCAATTCTAGTTTTATTCTTATTATACCTTTTTCATTCATTAGGGATTGCATTAATTATTCCATAGTAAGATGTAAATGGAATGCGTGCATTGTATTTAGTTGAGAAATCATTAAAAGATAAAAACTCACACCGTTCATTTACAAGATCGTTAATGAAGAATACTGCGTTTTGACTTAACACTTTGAAGAGGTTTAAGTCCCAGTTTAACACAATATTTACATTATAAAATATAGGTTCTGATAAAATATCTGTATGTGTGTTTGTGGTGTTTTCATTATCTAACAGTGCCCAATATTGCATTACATTTGGCCAGAAACTGTTCTGATAACTTGCTAGTTTGAGGATTCCGTCTTTATGGCGATACCATAGTTTATAAACACCGAACTGTTCTAGATCATTTTAAATAAGGGTTTTCCATGGTAAGAATATTTCTGCGTCTAAAAGTTTTTTCACCCATACAAGTTTCAATGAATGACTTAATGATTTGATATGTGGCACTTTCAAACCACCGTTTTCAATCTGATTTATCATGACTGTTCGTTTAATTTTGTAATTTTTACCAGACCATAAGAAATTTGGAATTCATCAAATACATGTTCCGGTGGGTCAATACAGTTCATAATAACACTTGTCAGTAAGCAGTCAGTGCAGTTTGGATTAACACTTAATAATAAGCAGTCAGTGCTGTTTGGAATAACACTTGTCAATAAACCGTCAGTACAGTTTGAATTAACACTTGTCAATAAGCAGTCAGCGCAGTCTGGATTAACACTTGTCAACAAGCAGTCAACGCAGTTTGGATTAACATTTGTCAATAAGCAGTCAGTACTGTTTGGAATAACAGTTGTCAATATGAAGTCAGTGCAGTTTAGAATAACTCTTGTCAATAAGCAGTCAGTGCAGTTCAGAATAACACTTGTCAAAAAGCAGTCATTGCACTTTGGAATAACACTTGTCAATAAGCAGTCAGTGCAGTTCAAAATAACACTTGTCAATAAGCAGTCAGTGCAGTTCAGAATAACACTTGTCAGTAAGCTGTCAGTGCAGTTTGTATTAACACTTGTCAATAAGCAGTCAAAGCAGTTCAGAATAACACTTGTCAAAAAGCAGTCAGTGCAGTTCAGAATAACAATTGTCAATAAGCTGTCAGTGCAGTTTGTATTAACACTTGTCAATCAGCAGTCAGTGCAATTTGGATTAACACTTGTCAATAAGCAGTCAGCGCAGTTCAAAATAACACTTGCCAATAAGCAGTCAGTGCAGTTCGGAATAATACTGACTATAATATTTGTTATAGTCAATGGTTATTGGAGGACACACTAGCTGTTGGAACTTATTGAGATTGAGTAAATTTCACGGTGCATTTTTCGTACATGCACACCGGCCTGTCCCTTTCTGCCAAGATTTTAACAAGAGAGGTATGATGTGATTTGAGCTTACAGGTACAAACTTAGTTTTATTGCAATCAGACTCGCAGGATCTATGATTTTGTAATAATTCTTTTGCTCGTGATTTTTTCTTCGATTAGGTCGTATTCGTTTCAATTTATTCATACAGATGTTAACGTTGTGGCTGGATGCAAATAACGTTTTATATTTCCCCTCGTTTGTTCGGCCATTTTGATTCTCGGCAGAACAACTTTTACTTTCAATTTTATTAACATAAGGTTTATTTCGTCTCTTCCTTTGATTATATCCTGTGAGATTCCTTGGTAATTAATACAACTATAAATAAACGTTCTCGCAAATTATTTAATTACTATTAACGAAATGTGAAGTGACGTAATAGTTTCCCACGCTGTTAAGTTTTGCACTAAATAACCTGATCGGTATATTCTCATCTTGTGCAGTTTATGAGTGACGTCATCAATATCGGGGTCGTTTTGCAATGTTAAACATTGGCAACTTCATATTCTTTGATTTTTTTTAACAATGAGTGAGTTGTTTTTACTTTAATTGTACGAGTAACAATTGAAAAAAAAAAAAATAATAATAATAATAATAATCGATAAATTAGAAAATCATAATATATAGATCAATAAATAATAATAAAAAAATTAAAAAAAGGATATATATTCCGTATAAGTTGCATATTACCATAAGCTTTATTTCGTCTCTTTCTTTGTTTCTATTCTGATAATTCATATATATCGTGGATGGACTTTAGGTGGACATTGATTAATATTAATCTCATATTGTGTGGTTGTGGCTGTCGGAGTCGAATTGAAACGGTTTTTATGCATTGGTAACTACGTTTCTTGCCTTTGTTTGTGTTTAAAGCGTTCGTTTAGCGAGGTTTGC